>JAIOTZ010001661.1:0-30405 GCA_023374045.1 Limonium bicolor | reverse complement strand
TTTTAAACCTTGAATACAAAGGAGAGCTCTTCCATCATTGGAGAGTTTAACCAAGCTCAAACAAGGAAAAGAGCAAGGCATTAAAAGAAGGCAAAATCGGCCACCATAGAGAATGGAAGGAAGATGGGTTTTTCTTGAAACTTTTTACCTTAGGAGGAAGAGGAGACTCCAAGCTTCACAATGGTGTGCTTTTCTTTTCAAATGGGGAAAACCCATGGAGATGAAACTCATCCTTTTCGAATTTTGAAAAGATAGAAATGTAGAGGAGGATGAGGGGATTACAAATATGTAATTTATTTTGCATTTGGGGCTCTCATGTAGCTAGAGCTTGTGGAGGAAAGTGAGGAAGCCATGGGAGCTTCCTTTGGGGGCTTCAAAATCGTCCCAGCAGAGCAAGGAGGAGGGAGGATCCGATGGAGAAGGAAGGAGGGAAGGAGAGAGAAGAGAGAAATGAGGGGGAGAGAGAAAAGGTGAGTGCCTTTTTGTCCTTTTGTTCTACTTTGCTTTTTGACTCTACATTAATTTAGCTAGTTACATGTGTGTGTGAGAGAGAGCTGTTTACACTAATAAAAACCGGCCCCCACACTGTTATACTAGCTGGAGCGTTTTTCGTCTTTTACAGAAAACGCTCGTTATTTTACCCGGTTTTGATACTATTCACTAACCGGGCCTGTTTTCCGGAATTTTCTCGTTTCTTTATTTTCATTGGCTATCAAGCTTCCATAAATGCTTAATAATTATTATTTAATGATTATAATTTTTACGGGTCTGTTTGACCACTTAAAATCACGTCTTCGGGTTTCCTCGAGAAACGTGCGCTAATGCTCTATTAGCGTTTTAATACATTTCTTGGATCCGTTTTCTCCGGGAATCATTCCCGTTTACTCATTAGGCATAAATAAGCCTTAGGAATCCTTACAATACTATAACCGTGGTCTCGTACCTCCTATGGTTATTTAACGCTCATTCTAGCGTTTTCCGCTTTCTAAGCGTTTTTCTCATTTCTTTGGATTTATTTTCTTTACCAAAAATTACTTAGGCACTATTAGGCCCTTAAATACTACATCAGGATAATATAATCACCCTATTTAAGTTCGGGGTATTTCATTACATGTAAAGAAAGTAATACTAAATTACTAATACATTCTAAAATATTACAAGATAGAAGTCCTAAGTGGTGTTATCCCCATTCATCTCATACCAATCATCATGTTGGCCTTCATATTGCAATGCGCGTGCTTGGGATCTAACGACTATTTTCTTCAGAGGAGTGCGCGCCCAAGACCCAAAACGACATCGTTTTGGCCCGATTCCAACGGTAACTTCAACCGGTTCTGGGGCGGTTCCGGTTCTCGGTTCCGAATCCGATGACGGTTCCAGGCAGTTCCGGTTCTGGGCCCGGTTCGGGCCCGAATCTCAAAACATGTATTCGTATTCGGAACCGGCTGAGGCGGTTCGGTTCCGGTTCTGGTTCCCACCGGTTCCCGGCCGGTTCCGGTTCCAATCGGTTCAGGGTAGAACCGGACCCGATGGCCACCATTAGTGTTTACACACCGAAAAATCATTTATAATGTTCAAGCTAAGTTTCTTGGTTGATATTCACATTATTAATGGCGTTCAACAGCGTGTAAAACATCTTGATCAGTTTTTTTTTGCAAACAGGTAAAAATCAACCATACCCAAATTTACTCCTTTGTGGTTCCGGTGTAGATTTGTTGTGTTTGTTAACCACTAGCACTGTTATAAATAGTGAATGTCCATATTACCCCAATTATTAGGGTCATCTCTTTACTCCCTTCCTCTATAAATATAGACGTTTGTGCACACTTGTTAAGTAATCAGGAATCCTATCTCGGTTCTACCTTTTCTTCTCTCTCATTTACAATACGTTATCAGCACACTTAATTTCTAAAGTAACCGACTCTCTTTGTCTGTCATCACCGTTCGCATCACCAATAGGCAACGACCATCACATTTTACCGATCCAATCTTGTTTTTGTCAAATTCTTCTTTTGACTATCAAACTCCACGAAATTTTGCTATTGTCCTCGATCCTTTCCAAAAATCAAATTCAACTACATACAATATTTTGATCACGTAGGACAAGACATCGGACTATATATATATATACTTTTCTTAGCCATCAAGTTATGTTGTGATTATCATAATTTATATTATCGTCAGATCAATGGCGTTAACATTGTTATTTAATATTATTGTTGAATATTAGTATCAATTAAGGCATTATGCCAATTTTTTGTATCACATGAAGTATCGCGTCAGATCTTGTTTACTGTTAATTAGTATTTATATTTATTTCAAGTTGTTCGATACATCATGTTTCACATTTATTTGTTTATTTATTATTATTATATTAGTATAATGTGAGGTGTCATGCCAGAAATTAATTTCAAGTTAGGCATCACGCCGGAATTTAATTTAACATGAGACATCGTGCCAAATATTAATTTCATGTTAGGCTATACGCCAGATATTAATTTCATGTCAGGTATCACGCCATAAATTAATTTAACATAAGGTATTGTGCCAGATATTAGTTTCATGATATGCATCACGCCAGAAACTAATTTCACATTAGACATCATGGCCGATGTTAAATGTCACGTGAGACATCATACCAAAATTTATTTATCATTTCACATATTTTTACATTGTTTAAGTTATTATGTTTTTACACTTATTCATTTATCTATTTAGTCATTTTTTTTATATATCAGTATCATGTGAGGCATCATATCAGATATTAATGTCACGTGAGGCATCGTGCCAGATTTTTATATCACCCGAGGCGTCATGTCAGTTATAATTTCACGTGAGGCATCATGCCAGATATAATTTCACGTGAGCCATCATACCAAATATTAGATATCACAAGAGACATCAAGCCAGAAATAATTATCACATGAGACGTTGTGCCATATTTTGGTTATTGTTTATTATTTCATTTATTATGTGTTTGATTAATTTTTCAATATATGGTTCACTTTTTTATTCATAATGACATAAAATGCATCACACTTGCATAGTTTTAACATTGATAAAGTACAAAGGGCATCGCGCCTAAAACTTTGACTTTAAAATGTTGTAAAGGGTGCATTGTGTCTGAAAGTTTGATTTTGATATGCTAAAAACGATAACACACCTGAAAGTTTTTTGATATGATCAATATAAAGGACATAGTGACAAATTTCTTTGATTTTGATATGATATTGGCATTGCGCCAGAAATTATTCTCACAAAAAAGAAATGGTATTGAGCAGATCACTGATATAAAGGATGGTATTGTGAGAGGTAATTAGAATAATGCCCACTGCTATTATCATTGTATTAGAGATATTAATATACATGTACAGAGAGAGATAGTGGCATAGAAATAGGAGGAAGTTACAGGATGTTACAGATATTTTCTAACAGCCCCCCGTAGTCTCAACCGGAGGAGACCGGAGGCAGAGACTGTCCCTAAATTCAATAAACAGAGGATGTGGTAAGCCCTTAGTCATTATGTCCGTAAACTGGCTGGTAGTGGGAACATGAAAGACATGAGCTTGGCCCAGGGCAACCTTCTCCCGAACAAAGTGAATGTCAAGTTCGATGTGTTTGGTTCGCTGATGATGAACGGGGTTGGTGGTCATGTAGACGGCGCTGACGTTGTCACAGAAGACAATAGTGGCACTAGTAGTGGGTGCATTAAGCTCTTGAAGCAGGTTTCGAAGCCAGCAGGATTCTGCAATGGCATTGGCGACAACGTGATACTCTACTTCAGCGCTGGAGCGGGATACAGTCAGCTGACGCTTGGAGGACCAGGAGATGAGGTTGGGGCCAAGAAACGTACAGTAGCCAGAAGTTGAACGTCGGGTATCCGGACAACCCGCCTAATCGGCGTCGAAGTAGACAGTTAATTGGTCAGAATAGGCAGGAGTGATAGTGAGTCCGAGTTGTAGTGTGCCCTTGATGTAGCGTAAGATACGCTTGAGAGCAGTGAAATGCACCTCTCGAGGGTCATGCATATGTAAACAACATTCCTGCAAAGCGTAACTGATGTCAGGGCGGGTGAATGTGAGGTATTGAAGAGCACCGGCAAGGGAGCGGTAGGCAGTGGGTCGGAGACCGGGGGTTCACTAGTATGTCCAAGTTTGGGGTTGGTGTTGACAGGGGTTCGACATGGGTTGCAGTTGGTCATACCAAAGCGAGTGAGTATGTCTTTGGCGTAAGTGGCTTGACTAAGGTGTAGACTGGAGGGAGAGTGGGTGATGGAGATGCCAAGAAAATGATGGAGGGGTCGAGGTCGGTCATGGCAAGTTCGTGACTGAGGGCGGTGATAATGCGGCGCAAAAGGGTGGTGGAGGAGGCAGTGAGGATGATGTCGTCCACATAGACGAGAAGGTGAGCTTGGTTGGAGTCGTGGTTGAGAACAAATAGGGAGGAATCTGAGTGACAGTCGGTGAAGCCAAGACGAGTGATGTGGTCAGCAAAGTGACGGTACCAGGCGCGGGGGGCCTGTTTGAGGCCGTAAAGTGCTTTGCGAAGTTTGCAGACGTGGTGAGGAAATAGAGGATGAACGAAGCCGAGAGGCTGTTGGCAGTACACGTCCTCGTCGAGGTTACCATGCAGAAAGACATTTTTAACATCAAGTTGATGGATCGACCAGTGACGAGTGACAGCGAGGGAGAGCATGGTACGGATTGTGCCGGGTTTGACCACGGGGGAGAATGTCTCAGTGAAGTTGAGGCCTGGTTGTTGTAAGAAGCCGCGAGCCACCCAACGGGATTTGTAATGGGTTAGGTTACCAGCAGCATCAAACTTATGGCGAAAGAGCCATTTATCGGACACACTGTTGCCATGAGGAGGAGGGGGGACAAGGTCCCATGTCCGATTTTTGATAAGGGCATCGAATTCGTCCTTCATTGACTGAAACCAGCGAGGATCCTGAAGGGCAGTGGTGGGACTGGTGGGAAGAGGTGCAGCTGTAGTGAGTAGGTTGAAGGGAATTTTGGGCTTTTGGATGCCTGTTTTTGATCTGGTGAGCATTGGGTGGGTGGGCTGGTTGTGTGGTGGATGGGATTCGGGTGACGTCTACGAGTTGGGCTGGGACGGTTTAATTTGGGTGGGCATCGAAGGTTACGAAGCGAGGGGGTTGGAGTTTCTAGAGTGTGTTGTCGGGTGTGGGCCGTGGGATGGTGTGGGGCCAGTCGAAGATGGAGAGCTGGAAACCGACGGTGTGGGTTATGCCGTGAGAGGGGGTGGGACCAGATGGTGGGAGGGGGTATGGCTTGTTGTAGGTGAGGTGGGGAGATGTGATTGGGCCGTGGGAGAAAGGCGCAAGGGGGAGTGGGCTGATGTGGAAGGGGCCATGCTTGTTGGAGGTAGTATTTTAGTCAAATGGTGGGCTTAAGTAGTGATAAGTGTCCAAATGAGCATGTTTTATGGGTGTATTTCATATGTTATATTAGCACTTTTCTTGCTCATTTCTCCACTTTGGTTAGTTTTCCTCTAGTTTATGTTTTATTGGTTATCTTACAGATTTATTAGTTAAACATGAGGAAAACCAAGCCAGTATCAAAGTAGACGAAGATACGAACCCATAGGCGCAAACGGATCTAAAAACGGAGCTCAAACGAAGAATCTGGAGCCTGTCGAAGTTTGCAGAACAAGATGAGACGAAATACATGTGTCCGCATAGCCCCTATGCGGATGCAAACGCGGACAGGAAGCAAAGGAAATGCGTTCGTACGCGGACTCAAACTCGGACACGCGTCCGTACGCGGACTTAAACTCGGACATGAACAGATCTCGCCAGGACAAATGTGTCCTTACGCGGACAGAAACTCGGACGTCTCACGTCCTGATGAGCCCTATACGGGCACAAATCCGGACACGTGTAAAATGACTGCACCGAATCCAGAAATCACGCGATTGAAGATCTACACCGCCTTCGCTGTTTTACCTCATTTGCGGCGCCTACAAACATATCGATCTACCCCATCAGCAATATCAGACGCCGCACTCCTTAAATTCTTCACGCATGCTCCAGTCCTGTCTTCTTCCTCCTCCTTTATTCTATATAAACCCACTGCTTCTTCATCAAAAAAACAAATCGATCGATCACACAACACTCATCAAAATTCACTCTCCCTCCATCCAAATTCCATTCTCCATCCATACATCCACATATCCACTTCATTTTCATCATTTCCCATCACCAAATAAGCCTAACTCTTCCATTTTCCAGAAAACCAGACGAAAAAGACGATCTGCACAAAACCAGGCCGTGTCCGCGTTTGTGTCCGCACAGCCCCCACATGGACAGGAGATGTCCGCGTTTATGTCCATGTTTGTGTCCGCGTGGCCCCACCCGGACAGAACCAACTTGTACCTGTTTTGTTCGTTTTCTTCGTTCTACCTACCTATCATCATTTTGAGGTCGGCATAATCACGGAGACAAGCCCGGGAGCGAAACAACTCTCCCCAAATAGAGTTTTTTCCTTCCTCAAACTTTACTCTGTTTTAATGTCTCTCTTTACTCTATGTTTACTTCTGTCAATGTCTGAGTAAGTTTATATTTGTGCTTAGGATGGGTGTTTGACCCCAAATAATTCAGACTTCCTTATAATATCGAGTTTGCTTATAAATATTTGTTTTGTCTCTCTAAATTATTAAATGCTTAAGAACTGATCATTTTTACACATTTACGGTTTCTCTTATTTCAATTATTTTGTAAATTTGAGAATAGACCACAGAGAGAGACAAACGTTAGATATTATCTCCTTAATTAGCTGATAAAATCCATCGCTGTTATAAAAAGAATTTTTGCTGAATGCTAATTAATGATTTAGACTTTTTCTGCTAGTAAAAAGTTTATTGAATTAATTAAGAGTTGACCTTTTCTATGCTTTAGGAAGGCCACGAGATAAATTCTTAAACAGACAAATAGAGCAAATTAGAATTATAATTAAAGTCTGAAGTATATTTGGGCGATTTCACCTTCCTTAGCACATTTTCCATCCATTTGTTACACAACTGTTTTAT
Source organism: Limonium bicolor (assembly GCA_023374045.1). Lineage (NCBI taxonomy): Eukaryota > Viridiplantae > Streptophyta > Magnoliopsida > Caryophyllales > Plumbaginaceae > Limonium > Limonium bicolor. The sequence goes on along the minus strand of JAIOTZ010001661.1, from coordinate 23,358 downwards.
TTAAGCTTTTAATTGTTTTTATCTGTCCAACCCAAAAACACCAAGATTGCCACTGGCTAAACCCCTTTTTATTTACTGTTTATTAAATATCGAAACTAGGAAAATTGAACAATTTCCCTGAGGATACGACACTAGTTGTACTACTCCGACTAGGTGCACTTGCCTATTAGTTTGCAATAAGTCTATATATAATATTGTATAGATTTTACTCAACAGGTAGGTGGGGCCGCAGAAGGAGGAGGGGAATTGTTAGTAGGGGTAAAATATGTGGTGAGTTTAATTTATATGGTGATGACGTGGCGGAGGAGTCGGAGACTGGTACGGGATTATTTTTGGGTGTGAGGGGTTGGTTGTTGTGATTCGCCAGATTGATGTGGTAGGTGAGGAAAATCTGGGTATGGGAAGAGAGACGTGGGGGAGTCGGGTAGGTGGGCAACGGAGGTGAGTGGTTCCGAAGAAGTGGGGTGGGATATTGACTGGGGGTAGGGGAAAATATTTTCGTTGAAGGTGACGTGCCTCGATGTAATTATTTTTTGAGTTTGTAAATCAAGGCAGCGATATCCTTTATGGTGTGGGGCATAACCCAGAAACAGACTTGGGGTGGTACGTGGGGCAAGCTTGTGAGTAGCAGTAGAAGTTGTGTGAGGATAGCAGAGACAGCCGAAAACACGAAGGTGACTGTAGGATGGTGGCTGATTGTAGAGTAGTAGATGGGGGGTGCAGTTGTGAATGGTGGTGGAGGGGTGATATTAATGAGATATGTGGCAGTGTGTAATGTTTCTGCCCAAAATTTTGGTGGGACTTTTGCTTGAAACAATAATATATGGATTGCATTTGTGACAGTACGAATCATCCGTTCTGCTTTACCGTTTTGTTGTGAGGTGTGAGGACACGAAAAACGAATGACAGTGCCATATTGTGCTAGAGTAGTACGTAAAAAATGATTGTCAAATTCGCCACCGTGATCGCACTGTCAATTTTTGATGGATCGTTGAAAATGAGTACGAACAAAAGCATGGAAATTTAATAGAATAGTTGATGTTTGCAATTTTATTTTGAGGGAAAAAGTCTATAAATAATGGGAGTAGTCATCAACAATCAATAAATAATATTTAAAACCGCTAATGCTGGGGAGGGGAGATGTCCACAAATCACGGAGGATACTATCAAAAGGTGCCGTAGAAATTGAAAAAGAACGGGTGAAAGGTAATCTTGATTGTTTTCCTAGTTGACAGGCATGACAATGTGGAGAAATAACATTATTGAAATTTAGTAAATGCTGTGAACGCAAAGAATGTAGAGGTTGACTGCTGGGATGAGCAAGTCGGCGATGCCACAAGTGTGTGGATGTGGTGGCTGTGAGTGCATTGGCGGGTGTGAGTGGTGCCGTGAAAGGATAAAGATCGCCAGTACTACTGCAGCGGTGGATCATGGTCATGGTGATAAGATCCTTGATAAAAAAACCAAAAGGATCAAACTCAATAGTTAATTATTGTCGGTTGTAAACCGATAGACATAAATTAAATTCTTGAGCAGTTGGGAATTTACAAGAACATTACGTAATATAAAATTATGAGAAGTTGGGAGTTGTGTATGACCGATATTAGTGATGGGTAAGATATTACCGTTGCCGGCGATAATGTGAGAGTGAGGGGATGAAGTAGATGGAGAGGAGAAAAATAATTTACCAGTAGTGGGGCTTATATGAGACGATGCACCCGTATCCATATACCATGAGGAATCCGGCGTGCGAGGATTAATTGTCAAAGTGTTCAAGGCGTTGACGAGGCCTTGTTGATCCCACGTTGGATTAGCTGGTGGAGCAGGCAAGGATGGCGGTGGAGCTATCGGGCGTGTGCCAAGGATTCCAGGAGAGGACCAAGGCGCCTGCCATTGAGGTTGGCCATTCAGGAGGTTCCAAAGCTGGGTTTGGAGGGAGACACGTCCATGACCGCGGCTCGACCATGACCCCGTTGATTATTGCGGGAAGAGCTAGTTGGACGGGTGTTGGAGGCAGCAGGTTGCGATGCGTCGGCAGGAGGAGAGGTGGGGGCATTCACGGCGGCTGTGGGAAGGGGTGCAGCACCGGTGGTGGTGGTGTGGAGGGCGGCAGCAGTAGTGAGGGAATTGTTTCAGCTGGTTTCCTCAAGTATAAGGGCACTTCGGACTGCCTAAAATGACAAGTTTCCTCGAGTACAAGTGCGTCAGATAGTGTTTTTAATTTGGCGTAGTATTCATTTATGGTGAGTGAGCCTTGACGGAGGCCACAAAATTCAGCCTCGGTCTGAATGGCGTGAGCTTTCTTGTTGTCTCGAAAAAGATTCTCGATGGCAGTCTAGACATCAAAGGCTGTAGCGTTGTCGCGCAGAATGAGGGAGAATATATCCGGATGTATGGTGGCATAAATCCACGACAATACGGTGAAGTCTAATAGCGCCCAACTTTCGTCGGTAGAGGCGGGAGTGCCATCAATATGGCTTAGTAGATTACATTTTCCCAATGTGGCTAGGAAAAGATGGCACCACATCATGTAATTTGGGGGAGATTGGGTGAGCTCAACACGTACGTGGTTGGTGTTATAATTTACGTGAAGTGCTTGATTAATGGCAATGGCGCCGGGGGAGGCAGCGATAGGAGGAGTAGATTGATGGGTTGGAGAACGGGGTGGGGATGCGAGAAGTGTTCGCTCAGATGTAGCAGGCGAGGTGGGAGGCGATGGTTGTTGATCTGCCATGGAGAAAAAAAATATGTCGAGAGAAACTGGAGCAGTGTGCGAGCGGAAGGTGAGGAAGGAAAGCCAGGAATTTTAGCGTGATACCATGTGAGAGGTAATTAGAATAATGCTCACTGCTATTATCATTGTATTAGAGATATTAATATACATGTACAGAGAGAGATAGTGGCATAGAAATAGGAGGAAGTTACAGGTAGTTACAAATATTTTCTAACAGGTATACCCACTACTGCATATAAGATCTATGGAGGCAACTTTTATTGCCTCTAAAAACCAAAAATTGCCTCTGTAGATATTTAGAGGTGACAAAAATGTTGCCTCTAGGTTGCCTCTGAAGGGTCACCTCAGTTGATTATAGAGGCGACTAAAACACTTGCCTTTGTTGAGTTTACCTATGAAGACAACGTTACTCGCCTCCATTGATCCTAATCTATTGGGGCAAGCCACCCCTCGCCTCTAATGCTCTTGAGCTACTGAGGCAACTAGTTTAGCTCGCCTCCATTGAGCTGTGTATAGCCTTTGTACAGAAAAAGGAACGGAGGCAACCAAAATAGGTCGCCTCTATTGATGTCTTACAAATGAGGCAAGACTTGGAACTCGCCTCCGTTGCTCTATGTAGAGAATAAACAACAGAGGCAACATTCGTCCTGTCGCCTCGGTTGATGTTCAACAAGCGAGGCAAGGCTTCTGCTCGCCTCCATTGCTTTGTGTAGAGAATGAACAACAGAGGCAACCTTATTTCACTCGCCTCCGTTGCTATGTGTAGAGAATGAACAATAGAGGCAACTTTCTGCTCCTCGCCTCTATTGATGTCTAACAAACGAGGCAATTGGAAAGTTGCCCCGTTGATCGTTTATTTTGAAAAAAAAATTCACACAGACATTTATGACCCAGGAACTGCTTCAATTCATACAAGAAAATAGAAATAGCTTGAACCATTTTAAACCATCACTTCTTTATGGATTCAAAACACAAATAAATTACATAATTCTTCTTCAAAATGTTCAACCAAGCATCCATCATTATTCACCACCATAGCAGAAATGGTTCTTGTCAGTACTAACATCTCAGAGTATCAACACTTCTTTTCTTAGATACACGTTACAACATACAACTAGCTAACAACATCCTCTGACAAAGTGAGGAGAGGACCACAATTATACTCACATCATCTCATGCATCAGCTCATTTGCATCAGATATGAAAGAAACATGACTGATCTATCAAGTGAAATCTTCAACCACTGGAACTGAAACTTCAACTAGCTTCCCTATGGCTCAATCCTCAAAAAATGCAACAGGCTGAATATCCTCGAGATTATTCTACAAACAAATTATAAAATGTAACAGTTATATATACATCAAAAAATATAATAGACATGGATAAAGCCAAAGCAATGACATATCATAGAACCTGGATAAGTGTGCCTGTGAGACTTGGCTTTTTGAGGATTTGATGGTATGAGCTTCATCAAAGAATACTCTGAACCAATGCAATGAATATAAGCCTCCATTATCTTTAGCACTCTGAGCCAAAAAAGATCAAACAAATCACCCCATTTCACACCAGCAAGTGGTGCACATAGGAAAGCATACACATATCATCATCAACTACATCTATGCTCTCCGAAACTTGGGCCTCACTTGAACTAGACACTGGCATGTTTAGGTTCTCATTGTTCCCCTGATAGGAAATAATAAAGGTCAAAACAAACTCTGGCATACTCATGCTTAAGATGAAATGATTGTAGTAATAATTGTCAGGGCTGTGAAAGGGCACCTCTGATGCTTAAGATCACTGCCAATCGCTTAGAACAGTCACAATTAACTCCAGCCCCAGAACAAACAAATGAAGCAACTGAAACTTAGGGTTTCGGACAATTCAAAGGAATTGCATCGTGCTTCAGCAGGTAGTAACCGACATGATGACCAAACTCTTCAATCGATACTTCGCCGTCATTCAATCCGGGAACTTGAACGTTTTGCAATGAGTTTTGGACCGTGTTCGAAAGACAAGCAAGGACTATCGATTGACGTTGGCCGGTTCCTTGGAGAAGAGATTCACTCCGTGACCAGCTTCTCGGCTTACAGAGACAGGAATCTGGCACCAAATGGGAGACATAGGTGTCAAAATAGGCGGGGGATGAGTGGCATGTTCAGAGGATGTGGAATAACTTGGAAAGGAGGAGAAACCAACAATAGAAGTTGAGGAATAGCGTGGACGAGAGAGGATGAAAGAAGAAGAGAACTCTGGCTAGACTAGCGTGAGTGCTACATATAATAGAATAGAGGCGACCCGAACTGGCTTGCCTCCGTAAATCGTGTCTATTATATTACATGATAGAGGCGACGATGAACGCTTGCCTCCATAAATCATTTATTAGAGGCGACCTTTGGCTTGCCTCTGTATGTATATTACACAACCAAGGCGACTTATTTACCTTACATCTATATAGCGTTCATGGGAGGCGAGACAATACTTGCCTCTGTATATATGTAACACAACCGAGGCGACCTGTTGTATGTTGCATCCATTAATAATTCTTAGAATGTACAAAGGAGGCAAAATGAGTGACTCGCCTCTATTGATCTTTTCAATGGGGGTGACTTATTATGTCGCCTCCAATGATAGCATCAGCAGAGGCAACCCTCTTTCTCGCCTCCCTTGATATCTGTATGGAGACGAGTTTTTTGTTGCCTCCATTGATCTTATACAGGTTGCCCCCATTGATACACATTCTTGTAGTGACCACTTGGTTAACTCATATGTAGAAGTATTTATTTATATTTTTGTAATATGAGCATTTTATTATGATTCATGAAGAATCATGATGGTATAGCACCAGAAGAAATTTATGAAAATTGCTTGAAGTATTTTTTTCTAACAAAAAAAGTTATATAAGTAACATAATGTGTTAATATACGTTCATATGCCAAGCTTTTGACTTCTATGATGTTTACGTTTGATTAATGTTACTTAAAGAAGGAAAAACATCGCACCGGAAAGTCTTTAATTATGATATTAAAGTGATGTCATGAAATTGATACATGTAGGATCGTTTCCAATATTTGTTTATTTTTATGACAAATTGTAAGAAATAATCCTTAGCGAAGAAAGTTATCGATGGATGGTGAAGATGTACGTCTTATCAACAGTGTATAGCAACACACATGATTCTTAAGCATCAGAAATATTTTTCACAATTGAAAAATTATACAGCAAAGGTTATCACCATATCTGGTAGTACAAGTATTATTGAAGGGTCTTGAAAAGCCAATATTATTTTACCTAAGGGAACAAAAATATGCATTGAAGATGCATTGTTTTTCAGCACGTTTCAAAGAAACTGCTGAGTTTTATTGATATATGCCGGAATGGATATCACAATGAGACGGGAAATGAAAGAAATAATAATACATTTCCATCACAAAAGTGATAACTGGAAATGATAAATTTTAGAAAAACTAGTTGTTATATCCTATGGATTGTATCCTGCATATATTAATACAACTGAAATATATGTTGTTGAAAAATTGAAATCCTTTGATGATTTCAAAACTTGGCATGTCCGGTTAGGCCTCCCCCGAGGTCGCCTCTTGATTACTTGACGAAGCTGACTTACTCTCGTCCTCCTGATGCGAAGCCACACCCCTACCCTTCTTGCCATGATCAACCAACCGCTCCATTTCAACCAACTCGTCTAAAGTGCAGTGATCCTCCATGTACCCAATACAGTGTAAAATTTGAATAGATCGTATACTATTATGCAGAAGAAAGCGACTAGAGAGCCTAGTCGAGAGAAGAAGTTCTCGAGAGAATTAGGAGAGCTTTCCATTATGAAAAGAGGATTCTGATCACAATACAAGAAAGAAAGGAAGAGTAAATATATAAAAGAATGAAAAGCAGACAAAACATCACAGTATAAGGAAACTAATGAGAACTAGGAAACTAATAAAGGAGAATTAAAAACTAGAAAGCTAATAAGGAAACTAATTAAAAACTAGGAAACTAATAAAAAGGCTATATACTGAACACCCCCCCCCCCCCCCCCCGCAAGACGAGAATGGTGATAACCATTCTTGTCTTGAGATAAACATCTAGAAATGAGAAATGCCCATTGGCATATACTGGGTTTTGTACTGTTTTCCTGTTAAGCTTTTGGTTAACATGTCGGCCAATTGAAAGGAGCTTGGGATATGAGAGATCTCAATTAGGCCTTTCTGGAGCTGATCCCTCACGTAATGACAGTCTATCTCTATGTGTTTTGTTCTTTCATGAAGAACCGGATTTCGGGCGATGAAAACAGCAACACGATTGTCACATTTGACTGGAATGGGGATGTTATCTGTGATACCCAACTCGTGAAGAAGACGACTTAACCAAGCAAGTTCAGCAGTGACTTTGCATAAAGCTCTATACTCAGCCTCGGCGGATGATAAAGAGACACATGCCTGTTTCTTGGATTTCCAGGAAATTGGGGAACCGCCAAGCTGGATGTAAAAGCCACTGACTGATCGTCTGGATATGGGACATGACGCCCAGTCTGAGTCGCAGTATGCAACAAGTTGTTGAGATTTAGAATTGTTGAGAAATATTCCAGTATTAATAGTCCCATTTACATATCGTAAAACATGCAAGGCAGCACCGAAATGACTCACACAAGGAGCATTAAGAAATTGACTCAATAATTGAACACTGAAGCATAAGTCGGGTCTGGTGTGAGTCAAGTAATTCAGTTTGCCAATTAATCTTCGATACTGCTCAATGTCTTGAAGAGGTGGACTATCTTGTGGTAGTAATTTTAAACCTGATTCCAGAGGACTAGCAACCACTTTACTGCTATCAATATTGAATTCACGAAGGAGTTGTTTAGAATATTGCCTTTGTGTAATGACTAAACCGGTGGAAGTTTTCAAAAACTCCATCCCGAGAAAATAACAAAGACCACCCAAATCTTTAATTTTAAATTCTGCATCTAGGCTTGTCTTTAAACAATGAATTTCATCCAGATTATCTCCACATATTAATAAATCATCAACGTAAACTCCAACGTGGACAACTGAATTATTAGCATGCTTGGAAAAAAGGGAATAATCGTTATAGGAACTCACAAACCCTTTTTTCCGAAGAAAGGTAGCCAATTTGGCATACCACTGCCTTGAGGCTTGTTTAAGGCCATAAAGGGAACGTCTGAGATGGCAAACCATGTTCTCACCTTCCACGTCCAATCCATCTGGTAACTTCATGTAAATGTCCTCATGTAAATCTCCATGAAGAAACGCATTGTTGATGTCCAGCTGATGAATCTCCCATCCTCTCTTAATTGCAACGGCCAGCAATGCGCGAATAGTGGTCATTTTTACAACTGGGGAAAAGGTTTCAGAGTAATCTATCCCATACTTTTGGGTGAATCCCCGCACAACTAATCTGGCCTTGTATCGTTCCAAAGTACCATCTGATTTTAGTTTAACCTTGTAAACCCATTTACAACTGATTGCCTTCTTTCCTTTTGGTAAAGGAACTATATCCCAAGTATGATTACACTCCAAGGCGTTTATTTCAAGCTGCATGGCAAGTCGCCATTCAGGATGAAGGTTGGCTTCTGAAAAAGAATTGGGTTCTGGTAAAATGACAGGTCTGGGCTGAGCAGAGGCAACATTGAATCTATATGAAGAGTGAGTGACATACTGTTGTGGTGCAGCAGATATGTTTGTTAAAGAACAGAGGGATAAAACATTATTTGAAATTTGCTCATTATTCTTCAAGCGATCAGTCAAAAGGTCTGTAAAAAACTCATTTTCACGAGACTGAACAGATGAGTTTCCCACAAGATAATCACGCAAGTGAGATGGTTGTGTGTGAGCTCTAGAAGATCGCCGAAGGGATGATGTTTCTGGAATAGCTGTATCAATAGGAAACACATTTCCTGAATGTTCAACTTCGTCAATATCTGCAGCTGTTTCTGTAGCAACTACATCATTTGAGTTGTTAATGTCTTGAGCTTCTATTACATTTTGTCTAGTGGAGGAAACAGGTGATCCAACAAAATCAGGTAAGAGAGAATTGTCTTGATTTGTAGAGACAAACAGTCTTGGAGAGTTATCACTGACGGGATGTATGAAATCAAAGTTGGTGGGAAACAATACATTATCTTGAGAATCTGTCTGTTTTCCTTGAAAAGGAAAAACATTTTCATAAAATTTAACATCACGACTTTGTATGATGACTTTGTCTGAGAGCCTCAATAACTTGTGACCTTTGCTAACTAAACTTGGCCCTAGATAGACACACTTACTAGCTCTTTCTTCAAATTTTTGTTTATGTGGTTTAACAACAGCAGCATAAGCTAGACACCCAAACATTCTTAAGGAATCAAACTTAGGTTGCTTGTTGTATAAAATTTCATAAGGTGTCTTTCCTGCTAAAACACTAGATGGAAGTCTATTAATAACATAAGTGGTGAATAGTATTGCCTCACCCCAGTACTCTATAGGTATCCCACTCTGAAAATATAAAGCGCGAGCTGTCTCGGATATAACGATGTTTTCTTTCCACAATACCATTCTGTTGAGGGGTATGTGGACAAGACCGCTGATGAATTATTCCTTGTGATTGAAGAATTGAATTCCCTCTTTTGAAGCACCTAATTCATACGCATTATCTGACCTAAGGATTTAATTTTCTTGAAAATTGTCGCTCTATCATGGCAATAAAATCCTTGATATAAGAAAAAGAATCAGATTTCTTCCTTATTAATTTGACCCAAAGACATCTGCTTTTGTCATCAACTAGACTGAGAAAATAGTCAAATCCATCATGTGTGGTATGAGAACATGGCCCCAAACATCCACATGAACAATATCAAAACATTCATTACTACTACTTTGGGAATTAGGGAAAGGGAGCCGATGTCCCTTTGCCCTATTACAAGCATCGCAGATGAAACTGAAAGGAATATCCTTGTTGTCTAAAATTCCTAGATGTACTAGTTTTGAGGGGGAACATGTCCTAAGCGACGATGCCAATACAAGATTTTATTCTCTATCGAGACATTGCAAACCAGACCGATCTGTTGTTGCTCTTCTGACTCCAGCCTCTGTTTGTTTTGGAAGAACTGTCCAAGGGCTTTTGCATCTAGCCAATACAGACCCTTGTCCACCGTGCCAATTACTATCTCAGTCCTGGATTTCAGGTCCTGTAAGATGCAACAATTTTCATCAAAAAGAATCTTACAACCAGTCTGCCGTGCAAGCTTGTGAACAGATAACAAGTTATATTGAAAGCTTGGAACCAGGAGAACATCTGGAAGGAAAAAACTGCTCCCTAAATGAATTTCTCCCACTTTCTGCACATCTCGTGATCTACCATCAGGTAGGACAACAGCATGACTATTCTGCAGATTGACAATCTTAGAGAAGAAATCTTTTCTTCCACTTAAGTGCTCAGAAGCTCCCGTGTCAATGATCCATTTATCTATCTTACTAACTCCGCTATAATTAGCACTAAGACAATAAGTTGTTTTTTAGTGATAGGGCATTACCTGCAAAGTTACAAGTAGTGCTTCTGTCATTAGTGCTTATTTTCTGCAAGCAATCGATTAGGAGATTTATCTGCTCTTGGCTGAAGCTAGGATTGCTGTTGTGTTGCTTTGTCTGGCTTATACCTTGATCACTGTCACTCATGGCAGCACCAATTACTTTCTTATTCTTGCCAAATTTCCAACCTGGGAAACCATGCTTACCATAGCATGTGTCTTCAGTATGCCCAACCTTTTGACAATGTTTGCAGAAGGTCCTTCCAGGAAATCCATGTTTTGAGTAGCAATTGTCCTCTATGTGGCCTAGTTTCCCGCAGTGGTTACAAGACTCTTTCCCTTTCTTCCCCTTTTTATCATTGTTTTGCCACCTGATGAATTGCTGCGGTTTATGAGCCCCATCCACTACATTAGCGAAGGTTTCTGAATTGATATCACCCTTTCTACGTTTTCCCGTTTCTCTTGCCTTTCCTCGGAGAGAATTAGAGAATATGCAGATTCCAGATTTGGCAGAGGTTGCATCATGAGAATATTTCCCCGAATATTCAGATATTGACTGCTCAAGCCCATAAGAAAATCCAAAACCTTATCCTCTTCTAGCATTTTATCAAGTTTCTCAGAACGACCACATTTGCAGCAATCACAAGCACTAATATTAACAACAGCAGTTAATTCGTCCCAAATACGTTTGAATCTGTTGAAATATACACTTACAGAGTCGGTACCTTGCTCAAGACTATACAGATCCTTCTTCAGGTTGAAGCGACGAGTGCCGTCAATGTTATCATACCGAGCGAGAAGGCCTTTCCAGATTTCTCTAGCCGTCGAATGGAAAATGAAAGTCTCGCATATGTCTGTGTCTAAAGCGTTCAATAACCAAGCCATGACTAAACCATTGCATCTGTCCCAGGCAGCAGTCTTGACAGAATCATCAGTCGGCCTCTTGATAGAACCATCGATCATCCCGATCTTGTTCTTTGACGACAACGAAATCAAGACAGTTCGTTTCCAGGTTTGAAAACCATTCCCATTGAATTTGGACGCAATTATCATTCCGGGATGTTCCGCGCTGTGAGTATATAACGGATCTCCTGGATCGATGGTTGAATCCTTACTTTAGTAAGCGATTCGATGATTTCTCAAAGTTTGATGTGGCTTCTCCTGCCATATTGAATCGAGAAGCGAAAGGATAAAGAAAGGGGAGAAAAAAACGGGAGAACAGTCGACTAGCCGGATTGACGAAAGAAACAGGAGAACAGTCGACTAGCAGGATTGACGCTCCGATACCATGTAAAATTTGAATAGATCGTATACTATTATGCAGAAGAAAGCGACTAGAGAGCCTAGTCGAGAGAAGAAGTTCTCGAGAGAATTAGAAGAGCTTTCCATTATGAAAAGAGGATTCTGATCACAATACAAGAAAGAAAGGAAGAGTAAATATATAAAAGAATGAAAAGCAGACAAAACGTCACAGTATAAGGAAACTAATGAGAACTAGGAAACTAATAAAGGAGAATTAAAAACTAGAAAGCTAATAAGGAAACTAATTAAAAACTAGGAAACTAATAAAAAAGCTATATACTGTAACATACAGTGCTTACGATCATTTACCAAGGATCCCCCTGAGCCATGTCACTGCAAAACAACCAAATTTTTTGCATTGTCATACTGAGCCAGCTCCACAATCCTTGCATGGCCTAACATCATCTATCTTTGGAGTGCCATGCATGGAACAGAATCACGATCACCCACCGCAGCCTTTGAACTCTCAGCATGATCAGAACGTGTCGCGACACCTTCAGCTCGCTGCCCCCAGTGGCGGATCCAAAGGGGGGCGGGGCATCGGCCCCCGAAACTTTTGAAAATTTGTCAAATGTTGTTATAAATTTTTGAAAAAGTATAAAATGACATAATGTTTTAAAGAGTAACAGTGTCAAAAAAAAATTTTGCCCCCAAAACAAAGTTTCTGGATCCGCCACTGGCTGCCCCCACTACTTGCCCAACCCCATCCTTGCATTGCTCTTACCTCCAGCCCTAAGCCACGGGCCATACGGGTAACCATAATCACCAACTTCACGTCGTTAAAGAGAGCGCAGGTAGCCACTCATAAGCAACCGCGAAGCCAGGAAATATTTGTAAGGGGTGAGATTGTTTTTTCAAAAATATTAACTAATATTTCAAAATTAATTTTAATTTTTAAATTAATAAAAATAATTATTATTTATAATTATATTTAAAAATTGATATTATATATCAAATTTGACATAAAAATTAAAATAAAATAGAAATATATAGATTAACATAAAATAAGTTTTACCTTTTTATTTCTAATTTTTAAAAACTGATATACTAAATTATATGCTAATGCAATTAATATAAAACAATAGTTTTAAACTAGTAGTTTTTTAAAAAAGATTCTTCTAAAAAATATTTTGAGTAATTCTAATATTATTTTAATTTACAAAATTTATAATAAAAAACTAAAAACACTTATGGATATAAGGGGTTAATGATTACTAAGACTGACATGATAATCCGTTTTACTTTAGATTATATTGCTAAAATAAGAATATTAAGAGTTTTCTTATCTATATAGACTAAACATAATTTTACATAATATAATTTTAAAACAAATATTACATATTAATAGAAATTAAATTGATAATAAATAAAACTTAGTGATATCAAGTGATATTTTATAAAATATTATAGGTGTGAACAAATATCTATTAACATAAATAAACTATATAACAATAAAGCTAAAACTAATTTAAGTATGTACCCGAGTGAGTCGGGGGACCATACACCCACCAGCCCCCTTGTCTCCGCCCTGCTCATAAGTGAGGCTCAACACGGTGCTTATTTAAGAACTTTCAAGAGAAAACAAACATTCTTATTGGTTAGATTTTTTAAATGCTTTTTTAGTTAAGGTATGATTTGTGTAAATTTTGTATTTCCTTATGACAATACTCTTACATATAAAATTATTATAATTTAACTAAAAAAAGTGGTAGAAAAGCTGACCTAACAGATCCAATTCTGGATGCCAATTGCTCGACCTTGCCCTTTGCCTGAGGGGCCTTGAGAATAGATTAATGTAGGTTAAAGTGTCATGTGTTATTTTTTTTGCTAACTTTTTCTCTCTCTTCATACGGGGCTCAAATGCTACACTCACAGCCCATATGCTGGATATCAAACAGTCATTATCCACAGAATTTTCCTCTCACTAACCGTGTAGCTTCTATCTTGTTACAACATATTATATGCTTTCTAACAATTAATTTTAAATATGAAAAGTTATTTTTCTTCTTTAAAATAAACAAACTCATAATTAAAATGTCTTTGAGAATAATCAACAGCTAGCGTGCGCCATGGTGTGATGTTTCAGTCAAGAAGACATGCACAATCCTTGTTGTGATTATACTTGCAATTACTGACGGACAAAATACAAACAAGAAGACTTTGCAGGGAAGTTTAGCTGTAACACACTTTTCATCTTCTTATTTGTTTTTTTTTTGTCTTACTTTTGATTGGGCTCAAACTCTCATCGAGCATTTTGTGGAACCCGCACTGCAAACCACTTGGACGTGTAAGATCATCTACAACAACATCTCAGAATTTATGGTTTCTAAACACACTCCAATGTGTCACATCACTAAAATACTATAATTTAATCAATAAGAAACCAGGGGCGGAGCCAGGTTTCAAAACTTGAGGGGCCATACTAGAATATTAAGGGGCCATATTACATAATATATTGTATTATCTATATTTTTCTATTAATTTTTTTTTATTTGGGGGGCCAAGCCCACCCAATGCATGCCTAAGCTCCGCCACTGAAGGAAACTACATACTCCCTCCGTTAATTAATATCTGTCATTTTAGGATGGGATTCTTGTTCAACAATATCTGTCATTCTAGCTTTTTGATATATTTTTTTCCATTTTTAACCCTACTATTCAACACAAAAATAAATATTATTTAGATAGAAAAGTAAAAAGTAGAGGTACATACGTCTTTTTTCTACTTTTCTTAATAAGTGTGCAAATTTCTAAAACGACAGATATTGTTGAACGGAGGGAGTATTTACTTTTCACTACAACAATAAGATGTCTTAATTTTCTCTCTCCTACCCAACTACCAATCATATTTTACTATTTTGGTGAAGAAAAAAAGAAAAGAAATTAGCTCTCTCACATATCTAATTTTGAGAGAAGTTTGCAGATTTCTTAACTAAGAACTGAAGAGAGAGAATAATGGGTGAATCCACTCTATTGTAGTTCCAATTTACTTGTCTTACTGACACCAAGAGTGGATTCCACCCTTATTGTGGATGCTCTAAGGACATACTAGATTCCACCCACTAACAAATATTATTTTATTACATTCTCTCCCAATTTCTCCCTTGTTTATCTAAGTTCTCTAAAAAGAGAATTTTTTGACTAAGATCTCACATCTTCTCTTCTCCACCTCATCATTTTCTTTTTTCTTTTTTACCTTATAACTTTGCAGATGCTAACACACTAAGATGAGAAAGTACAAATTGAAAGATTGATTCTACTCCCCCACCAACCCAGACGTCGACTTAAACTGTGATAGAGCTTTCGTAACACTAGTTTTGTGTGTTCAGATTGAACTTCCATAGAGCTCCAGAATGAATGGGCTCTAGGCTCCGTTTACCTTTGATCGGTGATTTACTGATCTAACATCAATAATGATAATTTCTCATAAAGCAAGGACACTGGTAGCTAGCTGGTCACATATATACATTTTACTACATATATAAATATTGTGAAAAAAAGATACGCATATTATAAAAATCTGATAATACCCACCATAATATATACAACTAGAATCTTTATCAGGATTGTATTGTGACTCCAACCCTCATCTAGGCGGACACTTTTAAATCAGGGAAAATTTCCGGAGGCAAATTCACAACTCAATTCCCATTGAGGTGTTAATTTCCCTGTTATTACACCGCAGGTGTCTTTTTTTCTTTTTGCTGAGTGGGAGACGTACAACATTAGTCAGCTTGTTGGCTGACTGCTATCTGTTGTGCGCCTCCTTTGCAAATTTTTTTTTTTTTGTCGATTGTGAAGGAAGCGCACACTGCAAGTCAGCCTCCTGGCTGACTGACTTGCAGTGTGCGCCACCTTCACTAACTAAAAATCTGTATTTTTAATTGTGGTCGATTTGTGCAGGGAGCGCCTACTAAAAGACAGTCTCCTTTATAAATGCAACTCCAACGGCTCTTTCTTCTCCCAACGGCTATTAACGACTAGTTTTTTCACAACATCTATATATATGCATCATATTGCTTCCTCTTCCTTTGCTCCTTTCTGTCTAAACCATCTAAACTATGGAAATTCCTTGTACTCTCTATCTTCATATAGATCTCAATTATGGAAATCATGGAGTATATTTTCATATTTCTCCTTCCTCTAGGTTTATATTCACACACATATCCGAATTAGCCACATTCAGTTCTTTCAAAAATCATGTTAAAAATCAAGTAGATTCAAATTTGGGAGGAGATTACGTGATTACCTCCATTGTTTATCGGAAGCTCGAGAGCAGATACCCACTCCCTTCATTTGTTCCTCTTCAAGTCAACAACGACGCTCTTGTTAGGATGATGATATCCAACTTCTTGCAGAATCCCGATATCGTGAGGAACCTGGTGGAAGTGGAAGTGAAGTTCGAGTCTGCTGCTACAACTTCATTCGAGAATAACCCTGTTAATTTGGGTGGTGATGAACATAGTTCGGAAGATGATCCTGAGATGGAGCCGGAAGACTTCCCTGATGATGATGATGATGATGATGATGAAGTTGGCGAAGCCGGTCCTTCGACACCAGCCGAACCTTACACACCAATTGCTTCATTCTTAACGCAGGTAGACGTACAAGCCATAAGCCAAATGCCTTCAGATCTCGACCAACGTGGTATACCGTATTGGAGGCTAGGGCAAGAGTTTTTCAAAGGTCAGGAGTTTCTGAACAAAAAAGTTCTTGTTATGGCTGTCAAAAATTATCACTTGCAAAAAAATGTTGATTTTCTACCACAAGAAAACACCAGAAAAGTCTACGCGTTAAAGTGTCGACAAGATGAAGGATGCAAGTTCTATTTTCGAGCATGTCTGTTGAAGGATGCATTTGAATGGCGTGTACGTAAGTTCACTCCTCACTCGTGTTCTCCTGTCTTGAACGAGAATAATGACCGGTTCATAACCTACCATTTCATTGCCGAGGCGATGATTCCCCGAGTGAAGGAGAATCCGGGACTACAAGTGAAGACGGTTATTCAATTAATCCGCCAGGAGTATCGTAGGAAAATAAGCTATAAAAAAGCTTGGTTGGGTCGTGCTGAAGCCATAAGAAGAGTTTACGGGGATTGGGTGCAGTCATATGCCGAACTGCCCAGGTACATCTTAATCATAAGACATTACATGCCTACTTCGTTTGTGGATTTGGAGTCTAATGTTGTGTTTGAGAACGAGATGCAAACCACATCGGTTAGGCAATTTAAGCGTTGCTTCTGGGCATTCGGGCCATGCATAACTGCTTTCAAGTACATGAAACCCCTACTGCAAATAGATGCGACTCACCTTTACGGGAAGTACAAGGGTAAGTTACTAGTGGCTGTTGTGCAAGATGGTAATAACAAGATTATTCCCATGGCTTTCGGCTTGGTTTCCGGGGAATCCAGGGATGACTGGAAATATTTTCTTGATCGTGTGCGTAACAAAGTTATCGGGCCACGTTGTGATGTCGCTGTAATTACTGACCGTGCCGCAGCTATAATGTCAATTATGAGGGAGGATCAATACTGGCTTCCACCATATGCAGAACATTTCTTGTGTCTCCGTCACGTAGCTTCGAACTTTCAAACCAGATATGGGAACAAGGAATGGAAGAAGTTTTTGATAAACACCGGTAATTATTTGATTTATACTTCTGCTAATTAACTGTAAGTTAGTAGTAATTGTTTATGACTGTTTGATTTTTATTTGTTTGTTGTTAGGTTACTCATTTAGGAAGGATATTGTTGATGAAAGATTGAGTCATTTAATATCTCTTCACCCCTCGATTGCTTCTTCAATGATCTCCCAGTGGAGAAATGGTCCGTGCTTATGATGACGGTAGACGGTGGGGTCATACAATCACCAATCTGGTGGAATGAATGCATGAATGGTGTGTTGAAGATGGTTCGCTTGCTGCCCGTGACAGCAATTGTGGAGGCACATGTACAAGCTTATTGATTATTTTCGGGATAACTTGGAAACGTATACTGCACAAAGGAATAGCGGATCAATTTTTACAAGGCAACTGCTTGAAAGGGTTAACGAGAACCAAATCCTATCGAACTATCACCGTGTGGTTGTCATTGATTCGATGGATTTGGTATTCGAGGTCGTTGACAACGGTGATGCCACCCTAAGGCGAGACAAAGGAAAATTCGTTGTCCGAATCAACGAAAGACTATGTGAATGTGGGGAGTGGCAGGCCTTTAAGTACCCCTGTTCACACGTTATGGTTGTTTGTTCTAGCACTACACTTGATTGGAAGAACTATGTTCATAGCGTTTACAGACTTGATACGATGATACAGGCATATCAGGAGAACAAATTTGTTCCTTTAGGTAACCAAGGCAACATTTTCACGTATTCCAAATGAGATGGACGAGGCGTATGAACGTGAAAGACGAAGGTGCGGGTTGTGTCGACAACGGGGACATATTAGGAGAAACTGCCCAAATGCTAGTTATGATTGAAGAAATATCTATTGTCAATCTTTTTTTTTTAGTTACCAACTGCTCCTGCTTTGACAGGTCGTGCCTTTAGCAAGCACCCAAAAAGAATGTAACGGAATGTATTGTATTTCAATAAAATTAGGTGTGCCTACTTTGGTGATTGGTGGTGTTATAACCATGGTCTTACTTCGATCATGTAAATAATCATGCATCACTATATGTATTAATTATTATTAAGGGAAGTACAATGTTTATTGAATTATAGAAGCGGCCCCAATGAATGGAGCACACAACAGTGGTACATTACTACGGAAGAGCATCATCGTACAGTGAGTTATATGACAAACATACTTAAAATAGCCAATTATTTGTCATTGTTTTATGACCATAATTAACCATCTACCTTCGGCTCATATTCCACCAGAAGCTTAATCATACCCATGTGTTGCTTGTTGTTTATGTAGTTTTCAACCATAAGACGCACGTCTTCGTCATTTGCGATTACCATCTGGCTCCAGAAAGGCACTGGGAGAGGAAACAACATTTTTCGGAAGACAATGGACGTTGGAACAAACTTCTCATTGCCACAATCAAGGGTACACTCAACTAGGAATTTGAAATAGTTGAAGTCAATGAAATCTGTAATCGTGAGACGACGCGTTGTGCCGTAGTCGGTTGGTTCGAAGTAAAAGCCAGAATCATCAAAGGATGGGATGTGGTGCATGTACATCATACAGGGAATAAACATCAAGCGTCTGGGAAACCTGGGACGCAAAATCCCTAACACCCTGGTCTACTGGAATTCGCTGCAACTGCTCTAGCGTGCTTGCCTATACATGCATGTCATCGTATCAAGTTAATTACATTTATAATTACAAAAAAAAACAACGAACAATTTAATAGATGACACTTACAGTGATCACATTTCGTCTACTCTCCTCAGTATACCAGGCCACCGAGTGCTGTCGATACCAAACCATGTAAGCGCTCCTCAAATCAAGTGGGGTACTCCGCGGTAGCTGTGCTAGTGGAATCTGATACTGCTGTCTTTCAGACCACATACGCAGGTAGTCGCTGAAGATCTCCCACCACCTAGCATCGGTCCTCCCGGACCTTGTAATAACATGCAGGTAATCACAATCAAGGGGAGGATTCGGTATTGGCTGGTCCACCCCGAACTGTCGCAACACCCGATCAGCCTGATGACCTTCCACCACATTGAAGTGGATGACAAACACACGAACCGCAAATTGCTGAGGATTAGGTGATCTTTCACCATACGGTTGCCAAATCCACTACATATGCACACAATATGTTTATTAGACTTTTATAGTGAAAATAACCTACCCAGGAAAAAAAGATCTCACCTCTCTCTGCGTGGGTGGAACGTGCAGCGTGTCTAGGTACGCACGAGCAGAGTGAGAATCAATGTTGCATAACTTCCCACTATATCTGCAATGAACAAAAAAGTTAGCCAAATATAAGGACTATAACATTAGTAATAAGGGAAAATTAGTTTCAAGGTTTTACCTGTAAGCTAGGGGAAGATCATGTGGTGGGTCAATCAAGTTTCTCGACGAAAATGAGGTAGGCGCTCATACGCCCATACAGTCAGCAACTTGCTACAACCATTTAAACATGTTGAATCATACTTGGTAGCATTGCACATCTCTCTGTAGAGATGCGCAAGTAAAGCGGATCCCCAACTTATCGTACCAGCCCTCGCAAAGTCTCTAAGGAGTAATAGGTATGAAACATCTACGCATGCTCCATTCGCATTAGGAAACAAAAGGCCACCGAGCATTCGAAGCATGAATGCCCTCGCATGCTGCTCGTGTATGACAGGGTCAAGAAGATGAAAATCTGGGTCAGTCTCCACAAATCTAGAGGCAAGCCAATTTATAGGGATTTGGTTGCCTCTACGGGTGGGTGGCATCCCCAAGAAGCTCCATGCAGACTGCATTCACATCAGGTATATTCGTCGTAAAACATAATGAGTGGCCATCCACCGGTAGCGAACAGGACATGAACATCCTCAAGTGTGATGGTGACCTCACCAAACGGCATAAGAAAAGTGTGCGTCTCTGGACGCCACCTCTCTATCAAAGCACTAACGAGCCCTCTACTTGTGGTAAGTCCCAATGCACAAATTTGAACAAACCAGCACTAATAATGTATGGCCCAATAGATGCATGAGGGACCTGAGCCTTCCAATTCGATCGGGTTCTTAGGGTACGGTTTCTATAAGGTTCGTACCTCTGAGATATAAACAATACATTATAAAACAAATAATTTAATAATAACAAAGCTACGTTATACTTAACGAATTACATTTATACTTATTAAACAACATTATAAAGCTACATTGTAGTAGCAAGGTCAAATTATCATTATAAATATACGATATAATTAAAAAATGGTATTTATAATTACAAAGATACATTATCGTTAACGAAATTTATATAGATTATTATTATAAAGCTAAATTCTAATTAAATTAACTACATTGTTAATCAAGTCTATATTATAATTATAATGAAGTTAAATTAATAACTATGAAGCTACATTATACTTAACGAATTACATTTATCATTATAAAACAACATTATAAAGCTACATTGTAGTAGCAAGGTCAGATTATCATTATAATTTATACTTACAAAGATACATTATTGTTAACGAAAATTATATAGATTATTATTATAAATATACATTCTAATTAAATAAACTACATTGTTAATCATTTCTAAATTATAGTTATAAATAAGATAGATTACAATTACAAAGCTACATTATAATTAACGAATTACATTTATAATTATAAAACAAAATTATAAAGCTAAATTCTAATATCAAGGTTAGATTATGATTATAATATACGATATAATTAAGAAATTTAATTTATATAATTACAAACTACATTATCGTTAATGAAAAATATATAGATTATTATTATAAAGCTACATTTAATTAAATAAACGTTTTAGATTACTCATCTCGACATTCTAATTAAATAAATACAAAATGTTAATCATGTCTACATTATAATTATAAAAAATTAGATTACAATTATAAAGCAACACTATAATTAACGACTTACATTTATAATTATAAAGCTACATTCTAGTATCAAGGTTAGATTATCATCATAATATACAATATAATAAACAAATTGTATTTATACTTACAAAGATACATTATTGTTAACGAAAATTATATAAATTATTACTATAAAGCTACATTCTAATTAAATAAACTACATTGTTAATCAACACTATATTATAATTATAAAGAAATGAGATTACATTATAAAGCTACAATATAATTAACGACTTACATTTATACTTATTAAACTACATTATATTATAAAGCTACATTCTAGTATCAAGCTTAGATTATTCATCATAATATACGATATAATAAACAAATTGTATTTATACTTACAAAGATACATTATCGTTAATGAAAAATATATATTATTATAAAGCTACCTTCTAATTAAATAAACGTTTTGGGTTACTCATCTCGACATCCTAATTAAATAAACTACAAAATGTTAATCATGTCTACATTATAATTATAAAGAAATTATATTACATATTAAAGCTACAATATAATTATTAACCAACGTTATAATTAAATAAACTACAATGTTACTCGTAATATTAAATATAATGTTATATTACAATTACAAATCTACAATCTAATTTTATGAAATATAATAAAAATTATAAAGTTACGTTGTAATTAAATATAGTACAATGTTAATCGTTCTCTACATTTTATTATAAAACTACATTATATTATAAAGCTACATTCTAGTATCAAGCTTAGATTATCATCATAATATACGATATAATAAACAAATTGTATTTATACTTACAAAGATACATTATCGTTAATGAAAAATATATAGATTATTATTATAAAGCGACCTTCTAATTAAATAAACGTTTTGGGTTACTCATCTCGACATCCTAATTAAATAAACTACAAAATGTTAATCATGTCTACATTATAATTATAAAGAAATTATATTACAATTATAAAGCTACAATATAATTATTAACCAACGTTATAATTAAATAAACTACAATGTTACTCGTAATATTAAATATAATGTTATATTACAATTACAAATCTACAATCTATTTTTACGAAATATAATAAAAATTATAAAGTTACATTGTAATTAAATATAGTACAATGTTAATCATTTCTACATTTTAATTATAAAACTAACATACGATTAACGAAATAAAATTTAACATTACAAAACTACATTATAATTTCACTAAAATAATTCACAATCTCTAACACATAATCAATAACTAACTATAAATATAACACTAAGATAAAGTAATTAACACTAAACCAAAATTTAAAAATTATACTAATTCAAAAAAAAAAACTAACCTCATCTGCAGACGCATAAGCTGCAGAAATATGGGTCGTCTGCAGGCTAAACGGTTGATTCTCGACCGGTCCCTGCTCATTGAACACTTGATAATGCCCCGGATCCATGGTTTGTTCAAAATCAGTTAATCGACAGATTGGGAGGTGGATTAGTTGTGGGTGTGGAGGAGAAATACTTGTAAAATGTAAATTAGAATGGATTTTGAGAGGGAGAGAAGTAAAAAATGGAGGAAATGGTGGTGGAAGAGGAAGAAGAGAATCGGGGATGAGGAAGGGAGGAAATCGGCAACGAAGGGAGGAAAGCGGCGAGGAAGAGGAAATGAGGAAGAAAGAATGAGCGGCGTGTATCTCTTACACGCTAGGTTATACAGATTTTTAGTTAGTGAAGGTGGCGCACACTGCAAATCAGTCAGCCAGGAGGCTGACTTGCGGTGTGCGCTTCCTTCACAATCAAAAAAAACAAAAAAAAAAAAATTTGCAAAGGAGGCGCACAACAGATAGCAGTCAGCCAACAAGCTGACTAATGTTGTGCGTCTCCCACTCAACAAAAAGGAAAAAAGACACCTACAGTGTAATAATAGGGAAATTAACACCTCAATGGGAATTGAGTTGTGAATTTGCCTCTAGACCGGAAATTTTCCTTTAAATCAGGCTTCCCAGATTGTGGCTTTTGACCTGTACTGTCTGTCACGGATAAGAATAACATTCCATTCTCTCTCTTTGTATATTGTTCTATATAGTGCGTGGGTCATATATGTGATCCCATCATTGCCGTGAGATTCTGTAAACCAGAACAGGCAGGAAATGTTCCCTCGACTCTCACAATTAGAAAGCTCCCATTACATTTTATTTTTTGATTTCACATGCCTCCTCGTTTTCTGTCGTCTGCACGTGACCCAAACCTCATGTATATCTTCTT
>JAIOTZ010001660.1:0-30409 GCA_023374045.1 Limonium bicolor | reverse complement strand
CAATTTGTCTTTAAGTTTGGAAAATGACCCGAGAATAAAAAAGTTATTTTGATTGTCAAATAATAAGCTAGATATAGTAGTTATCTGATCAAGTTAATTTACAACACAATAATGGTAAAAAAGATCGATCCCATGACGAAATAATTGGTTAACTATAGTGTTTCATCCAATATGTCATTAGCTACATACCACATCACTATCCTAACGAAAACTTAAACACAATCACGAAATGTCATGATGCCGAATTTGCCAATACAACACAATGTCCCCAGTCCTCACCCCACATTACTAATAATTCAACACGTGTATCATTTTCAGTACTTCTAAAGAACAATTAATATTCTTATTTATAGGTTTCTTGCACACTCTTTAATTGGGACCCTCTTTCCTCCCTTACAATTTTCTTTTGACTTGAATAGAACCGAATACCACCACCTTTCCCCTACACCCACCCACAAGCGTAAATAAATACCCCGTCGCCCGCCTCCCTACAGTACACTGCGCCATTTGAACGATCTATATCAAATCATTTCAATCAAATCAAATGAAAGCTTCCGTGACGGCGGCTGGTTCATGTTCCTCACCATCATCTTCACCATCCAATAACGAAGTAGACATTTGGTCATGGCTGCTTAACCTTCCACCACTCCACGAATGGAAAACAAACACAATCTCAATCACAATCTGTTCCACCACGAACACCACCACTAAACCACCCACTCTAAACCTATCCGTCAACAAAACATCAACCAATCTCATCACACTGTCCATAACCGTTGCAAATCTCAACATCCCAATTATCTCAATCTGGACATCAAAACCAATAAAAATAATCCAAACACACCCAACAAATTACACTTCCTCCTCTTACCCACCACCCACACCATTACCATTACCATCACCACCTTCGTCATCATCCACCCTTTTAAACGAAGATTCAATTCAATCCCTACTCGTGAACATCATTCAAGACGTCCTCGATTACGGACCTTACGGTGGCAGTCATCAAAACAATCTAAACTCACACAACAACACCCTCCCACGTTACGGTAGTACATTCAATTCCCATCTTAATGTCGACCACTACATAACCACAATCAAAATCCCATCTTACTACAAATCAAACCCAACTTCTCCAACTGATATCTCACTTAAAGGTATCTTCACACTCTCCATCTTTATCCTGGTGTTCCTTGTCTGTATCTATGAAGCACCAACTGAAATCCGTACCCCTGCTATACTCGAACTTATTAAGGACCGGTTTGGTACACGTGGCGCACTCTCCCAGTTAATGAGAATGCTAGGGTCGAATCTTGAAGAGCAGTGGATGAGGTCATTGAACCTTGGGATTACAAATTGGAGAATGGAGTTGAGTAAAGGAGATCAGATGATGAGTTGCAGGAATCCGTTGTATTCATTCGCGATGTCGACTTATGGGATGTGGAAAGTAAGGGTTTATTGCCCTGTAATTGCAATGGAAGTTGAGAATTCATCGTCGAGTAGTGGTGGATTAAATGATGAACAGCTTATGATGTCTTTAAATTATCATCAACTTGAAGGTGTGATTCAGCTTAATTATAAAGTTGTTGTTCGTGAGAAATGGATTGATCTCATGGTTAACATTGATAATATCCGGTACGTTGTCTGTTAATGTTTTATTTTTTGCAGGTTTAAGTTTAGTTTGGATTCATCTATATATATAAAGTAGTTTGAAAATATATTTTATATATTTAGGCTTGATGTGGTGCGATTGGTGAGTGAGAAACTACTTGAAGAGAAAGGAGTTGGTGGATCAGAGAAACATTTCCCATCAAGAATCTCAATTCAAATCACACCAACACCACCAGCAGATCTAATCTTAAGTGTATCAGTAAGTAAATCATCAGACAATCCAATCCGTGAAATTGAGTCAGAGAAAACACTAGAGGGTACATTTGAAGCAGCATCACCTGCACTCAAGGTAACAGCAGGGGAGACAACCACAACTACGTTAAAGCCATGGAAATTTGAGGAGTCAGCAGTTGGGAATAGTGGGAATTTGAGCTGGTTCTTACATGATATAAGGAATGGGAAGGAAGTATTCTCGTCTAAACCTCCTGTCATGGCTAGGATATTGTTTAATCCCAAAGCATGGTTTAGGAACAGATACTCGCAGGCGAATCGGCCGTTTACGAGGAGAGGTGGAGTGGTGTTTGCCGGAGATGAGTATGGTGAGACGGTGTGTTGGAAGATTGATAAACGGGCGTTAGGGAGTAGGATGGAATGGGAAGTTAGAGTTTGTATTGGTGTTACGTATTGGCCGAATAAGCATCGGACGTTGTATAATGAGACACGGAGGGCTGAGTTTAGGGATCTTTTGGAACTTACTCTTAATTGAATCAACATATATATGGAATTGGACTGGACTGGACTGGACTGGACTGGATTCTGTGTGAATAAATGTCAGGTGGTTGCCATTTACAGTTGTGCGTGAGAAAAAAAAGGGTTGAATAATTTTTTAATGTACTTCTGTGTTGATGAATCATTTTATAGTTAAATTTGGGTTGGATTCACCTTAGCAGGAATGCACTGATCATGAAAGCATTTTAAAATTCCAATACCATACAACAGTAGTGTACTTTTATCAACAATTTCTTGCGTCATATATATTACAAATATTAGTGCATCAAAACATCATGACATTCCATGGTCTTTGAAGTAGCAGCGAGAGTATAGTGACGGAAAGCTTTTTTCCGTCGCTGACGGAATAAGGATAGACCGTTGGATCAATTGTGATATGACATCATATGCGTATCATATGTAGTGTAGGCAGTACGTGGATGAACTTCTATTTTTTTTTGTTTTTAACAAAGAGAAAATAAGTCATTTTCTTTATTTACGGGAGACAAACCCAGTCATTTTCTTTTGTTTTTCAATTTAAATTACTAAGTTGCTTCATTGTTTGGGATGAATGTTTCAAAACAGTGATGTTCTATTATTTTCTTTTTAAAAAATAACTAATAAATGAGACTTATTTTATTTGATTAAGTTGTATTGTAACCATATATTTTCTTTCTTATTTTTTTGAAAGAAACATTTTACTTTTATTTTTTGAAATATTTTTTATGTATGAGTTAATGAAATTAGTTAAAAACAATAATTACATTTCTAAACAAGGCAATGCATATAATTTAGTAAGCTGGTGACTTAATTAGAAAATAACCAATATGTACTTATATGGTAATATAAGTTATAAATCTTGTAACAAAATTATAGATGTGAAGTTGTAAGAAAAGGTAGAGTGAAGAGAAGCATAATTATTTTTAAATAATCTACAATAAATCCTTAAAAATTGAACTTAATCCACTAAAATAGTTTAATTACAAACAACCATTAATTATAGAATAATCCTAGAACTTTAGAGACTGAAGGTCAAATGAACAAATTATAGAGAGTTGATTTAATTTAAAAATACAAAACCAAATATGTGTAATTTCTTCTAAATAACAAAAAGTGTGATATATGACACTAACTATTATATATCTTTTTTTACCATTTTTATTGAATCATGGTGTACAAGAATATTTTCTTAGCATTTAAGTTTACAGAGCTTTAATGATTGATAAACCTGAAAGTTACAATTGTTTGAAATGATAAACAAAATTGTTGAATTCGATTTTACGTATTCGTTAACCTCGGTTTACGTATCCATAATAACTCATACTAATAAGTAAACATTTTCATTGATAATTAGAAATATGTGTTGATGAATCATTTTATAGTTAAATTTGTGTTGGATTCACCTTAGCAGGAATGCACTGATGAAAAGCATTTTAAAATTCCAATACCATACAACAAAATAGTAGTGGTAGTTTATCAATTTCTTGCGTAATATATAAGTGCACCAAAACACGGCCAGAGTATTGTGACGGACGGTGATTTTCCGTCTACGACGGACCAATTATCAACCGTTGGATTAATTTTCTTCTGATGTTCTCACTGGGGACCTAAAGGAAAAAAATCCCACAACTTTGCGTAACTTCAAGCATGTATACGTGAAAATATTAGACCAGAAAAAAAAAACTACAAAAATTCTATTATATTTCTAACCCATTTTAAAATTATATAATGTGTAAATTAGAAAAATTAAATTTAACTTAAAAACAAAACCAAAATTTTGTAATTTTTTCTATATATCGTGTCTTATAATTTTATTTCAAAAAAATTTGAAAGTCTTTGTTTGAATTAAAGTCCTGTGTTATAATTAATTATCGACTTAATATAATAACAAATTTCTATAAAAATTGTAAGAAAAGTTAAAAAAATAAAGAGTAAAAGTGCAATATAAATTAAATATAATTAAAATACAACTAGCTTAAAATATAGACAAATCAAAATAGGAAGTATTCTAAAGCTGAATTTAAAGAAGTGGAAATCATAAGAAAACCTTCTGAAAAGAATTTTGTATTATAAATATATTTCTTTGTATACAAAAAATGTTGTTTATAGATGTTCACTAGTCTTGCACAAGAGTTGTTCAAGAATAAGCTCACATGAATACACTTATAAGTACTTACTTTTTCCGCCGAAGCTTTCGTGACGGATGTAATATTTCTGTCACGTGATTCAATAATTTTTTTAAATCTTAATCTGAGTAGTTGAATTATGTCTGTCTATTTGTCATTTATAATTCCGATTCACGTCTTTACTCCATTCAATTCTTTTCTTTTTAAGTGTTCACTCAACTATATAATTATATTGTGAATTGGGAGATTAGTAATAAACTATATTTTTCTAAATTGAACACATTTTATTTTATTTTAATGAAGTTGAATGTTATAATATTTTAATTTTTATATAGTGCGGTGATTTTATACTTTTAGATTCTAGAAATTCTTTTTTAATATATGAACTAATGAAATTGCTTTAAAACAATAATAATAATTATTATTATTATTATTAATATAAGCAAGAAATGATTTATTAATTCTGTGGCTTAACTAGAAAATAACAAATATGTACTCTTAGGGTTTGTGGTTTAGGATTTAGGGTCGTTAGACCCTAAACCCTGCACTACAAACCCTAAAAATACCTTCGACGTTTTTAGCATTCCTAGGGTGGTTTTTAGGGTGTTTGGGGTAGGGTAATCTTTTTGGAAATAGTTCTACACTTTATATTGTCGTTACTAACTTGACAGGTTTTTAGGGTTTGTGGTTTAGGGTCGTTAGACCATAAACCCTACACAACAAACCCTAAAAATACCTTCAACGTTTTTAGCATTCCTAGGGTGGTTTTTAGGGTGTTTGGGGTAGGGTAATCTTTTTGGCATTAGTTCTACACTTTATATTGTCGTCACTAACTCGATTGATTTTCAGGGTTTGTGGTTTAGGGTTTAGGGGACCCTAAACCCTGCACTACAAACCCTAAAAATGCCTTCGATGTTTTTAGCATTCGTAGAGTGTTTTTTAGGGTGTTTGGGGGTAGGATAATTTTTTTGGCATTAATTCTACACTTTATATTGTCGTCACTAACTCGACAACTTTTTAGAGTTTGTGATTTAGTGTCGTTAGACTCTGAACCCTGCACTACAAACCATAAAAATACCTTCGACGTTTTTAGCTATCCCAGGGTGGTTTTTTGGGTGTTTGGGGGGTAGGGTAATCTTTTTTGCATTAGTTCTACACTTTATATTGTCGTCACTAACTCGACAGTTTTTTAGGGTTTGTGGTTTAGGGTTTAGGGTCGTTAGACCCTAAACCCTGCACTACAAACCATAAAAATACCTTCGACGTTTTTAGTTATCCTTGGGTGGTTTTTTGGGTGTTTGGGGGGTAGGGTAATCTTTTTGACACTAGTTCTACTCTTTATATTGTTGTCACTAACTCGACAGATTTCCACACTACAATTATAATAACGTTTCCAACCTTTTACATAAAGGTGTCCACAAATTCAAATAAATGTTTCCACATGTTCATTTAAACGTTTCCATGTTTTTACAATTCCATGATTATCTATAATGTTTCCACGCCACAAGTACATATAAACATTTCCACTACATGATTATATATAAATATTTTTATAATTATTTATGATGTTTCCATGGCACAAGTATATAATGTTTCCACCGTTATACATAAAGGAGTCCACGAGTTCGGATAATGTTTCAACTTTTTATTTAAACATTTCCACCTTTTTATTTAAATATTTCCACGTTGTTATATATACGTTTCCACGTTTTTATTTAAACGTTTCCCCGTTTCTACGATTCCATGATTATATATAACATTTCCATCGCATGATTACTTATAAACATTTCAATAATTATATATGATTGTTTCCATGCCACAATACGATTCCACGATTTATATATAAACGTTTACACGCCATGATTACATATATATGTTTACCCAATTATATATTTCATGCCAAAATTAAATATAACATTTCTACGACACATTTCCACGCCACAATCAAGTATAACATTTCCATCGTTATGCATAAACGTATCCACGAGTTTATATAAACGTTTCCACATTTTTTTATAAACGTTTCCATGTTTTTATATAAACGTTTCCACGTTTCTATAATTCCATTATTATATATAAACGTTTCCACGCCATGATTATACATAATATTTCCAACATTATATAATAAATGGAATTGTTGGAGTCGAATTTACGTACTTATTAACATTTGATTTTTATATATGCACTACACGATAACTTATAACATGAAGGTTAAAAAATTAACCAGCAATATTTTTTAAAAATATTATACATCAATTTTTTTAATTTCAAAAATAATTATAAATATTAGCTTGGTATTTGTTTTGTATTAACAATTTTCTTAATTTTAATCAGTTGATTGGTGTATTTTGAATTGCTATACTCCACTTTTTACATATATGTATCAACAACAAATATTATAAGAAGAAAACCATAATACAATAGCATTATCATTTAGTTTTTTTCTTTTAAAAAGTATAAATATTTAACTTGGTGTTTTTGCATTGATTTAACTTTTTCAAAAATTTTCAATCGTGATATATGTTCACAACATATTATCAAATTAAATAAATAATATTATAATCATGTATAAAAAATACCACATGCATACAGACACAATAGATGAATAATGGTCTATCACATATCTCCTGCCAGCCGTACATTGTTTTATTATAAAACAATGGCTAAGATGTTATCCGTCACTGAAGAAAATTTGTGGTCCGTCACCAAATCTCTATCGTTTCTAAACATTTATAGCTTTCAGGTGTATCAAACAGTTAAATTCTGTAAATTGATAATTGTTAAGAAAATATTCTTATACCCGGTGATTCAATAAGAATGGTCAAAGGAAATAGTATGGAACAAGCTAAAAAAAAAGATTACCCTACATATATGACACTTTTTTTTATTTAGAAGAAATTACACATATATGGTTTTTTATTTTTAAATTAAATTAACTCTTTATAATTCATCCAGATTATGTTTTTTAATTTAAATTGATGTATGCTTATTTATGTTATATATACATACATCTATATTAATTGATAGATATTATACAAGTATATTTTCATAGTGATATGTATATATATGAATATAATCATGTAATTTTTTTGGGTATAGTCTATGAACATCCATAACAATAACAAATAATTGTTTACTTTAGATATTATAAATAAAATTTAAAAACATTATTATCATAACTTAATAAAATTTAATTTTAGGTTTATATGGACATCCAGCCTTTTTTCCTTCAATTAGAAAATCAATCGACAAGAAATATCTCCCATCAGATCAGTATAAAGAGAATATATCATATACACGTATGACTGATGATATAATTAAGTAGAATGTCAGATTTAACCCGACGATTGGTGTCTCGTCCGTCGCGGACGGATATTTCTGTTCCGTCACAGAATCCACTCTCGCAAGGGCTTTCGTGACGGATGACCAATTTCCGTCCCTAACGGATTAGATCCAGGTCATCCATTTTAAAAGCAAAAATTCAATCTTAGCCGTTAATAAAACTCTTTTTCTTTCCACCACGGAATGTTATACACCAACTTAATTTCCCGTAAATGATGAAAAACGCCCAGAAACATGATTTATTGCAACATTTTTTTATAAATCTATATAATATCTAATATTAAACTATTTTACATAAAGTGGCCTCTACTTCATTAAAATATATTTTTATAATATTTATCATATATATAAGAGCATGATAGATTATAAAGGGTTAATTTTTAATTAAAAATACAAACCAAATATGTGTAATTTCTTCTAAATTGAAAAAATGGATTCATTTAAAAAGATGGAATTGGGTTAAAATAATAAGAATTGTAAGCTAAGGGTATTAATAATTGGACAATTTGGTGATAAACTGAGTTGTTGGAGTCGAATTTATGTATTTAATAACCTAGGGGTTTTGTATCCATAATAATTTGTAAACGTTTTCACTAATGATTAGAAACATGTACACAATTTTATATAATCGTTTCCATAACTATTTAAAAGAATGATACTAACTTGATATTTTCAAATAAGACAAAGTAATATTTTGATTTATCTTATATGAACATTCTTAATTACCTTAAAAGCTTATTATTATTATCTTCTATTCTTCCAGAATCTTTAAACCATTTAATTGATATTACAAATAATAATTTCTTGTATGATATATATAGTAATATAGTAAAAAAAAGAAAATTTCCATTATTGAGAAAATTTCCATTTTATAGACAAATTGATACAAATTATATACTAGTAAAAAGTTTACAATTATTTTATGTAAAGTTACTGCTGAACTAATTTGATAACTGGTGATAACACTTCCGTAAAATAATTTATACTCCCTCTGTCCTGAATTGACCGTCCTGTTTACTATTTGGACATGTCGTTTGACTTCAATTTTTAACATATAAGATAAATTAATTTTAAAAATTTAAATTTTGCATATGATTCCTTACATGATAAACTATATGTTACAAAATTTAGTTTTATAAAATTAGTTTATCTTATATGCTTAATATTGAAGTGGAAAAACGTGCCATAAAGTAAACAGGACGGTCAATTCAGGACGGAGGGAGTAACAGACATACTCTAGTTAATAAAGAAATTTAAAAATATACAATAAAATAAGTATTCCCGTAACTTTTTTGTTTGGTCATGGCGCACTGTATTGAAAAATCTCCGTCGTGGTGACGGAAATTTGAGTCCGTCTCGTAATCCACGCCCACCAAAACATCATGCCAATGGTCTTTGAAGAAGCACCCCGTCCCATTCCCAATGTCCACATCACCTCATGATGGCTATTCTTGCACACATCATGGTGTTGCTGCGCCCATCTTTTAATCCGCCAACTGAGGTTACTCCCCCCATGTCTGCACTAGTCTTAAACTTGGATCGATAGCTAAAGACTCGAGAATCGAAGGTTGCCATAATAACATCAGATTGATTTTTTCTAATAAAGGATTTGAGCTCAAAGGGAGGGTGCGCTCTAATCAATCGATACTAGGAAAGAAACTGAGAAAGTGAGTGAAGGAATACATACAGTAGTACTATACTTTAAAAAATCAAGGGAAAATTCACAATATACCTCTGTTTTCTTTCGTAATTCAACAATATATCCTGTGATTTTCGTAATTCAACTTTAACATGTTTAAATGTTGTCCAAAATTGATGAAACTTTACATGGACGATGCTAAAGTGTTATATTTTGGTCTAATATCAAATTTGAAGCTTTTTAAGCACACATGTGACCTGGTGGGACCCATGAATATGTGATTGTTCATTGAGTCCCACAGGTCACATGTGAGCTTAAAAAACTTCTAATTTGATATTGGACCAATAAACACTTGCATCGTCCAGTAAAGTTTCATCAATTTGGACAACATTTAGCATGTTTAAAGTTGAATTACTAAAAATCACAGGGGTATATTTGAATTACGAAAGAAACAGGGGTAATCTCGTGAATTTTCCCAAAAATCAAATAGCTAGGACAAGCAATTATGGACTGGACGGGAAAACACAGCTTCCGAAATTTCCCATGCTATGAAATTAGCCTTTGTATTGCTTTCCACGAAGGATCTTGTGGTTAGCATATATGAGCTAAGTGTAGAGTATTGAGAATGTGATCCACTCAGATCAAACCGTTTCCGATCTGATCACACATAAATGTCACATTTAGCATCGTTTGGTATTCTCCCTCAGCAGATGAGAGGGAAACACATACCTGCTTCTTGGATTCTAAGAAATAGGTGAACCATCAAATAAAATGAAGTATCCTTTCACTGACCTTTGAGTGACACAGCAAACCACCCAATTAGAGTCACTAAAACTCATTAGCTCATAATTAAGCCTATTGTTCAACAAGATTCCATTCCTAATGTTCCTTTCACATACCGCAGAAGGTGCAATCGAGCTTTCATATGCTAGTCACGAGGAGGCAAGAGAAACTGACTTAGATGTTGAACAATGAAACTCAAGTCTTGTCTAATGTTCGTGAGATAATTGAGTTCCCAATTAATCGAGATATATTCTGGTTCTGGTAAGGGATTCCCACTGATGGGTTTTAACTTGATACCCATTTCCAGAAGACTGGCAATAGGTCTAGCCATAACCTTCTTGAATTACTTAAAAGTTCAATCGTACTTCTTTTGAGTGATCAACCAACCCATTGTTGTTTCGGTGAAATTCAAGACCTAAGAAGTAGTGTAATACTCTCAAATATTTTCATCTTGATTTCTCATCGAGGTTGATCTTAAGAGATTCAATTCCAACAAATCGTTCCCACAAACAAGATCATCAACATACAATACAATTAAAATGACAAAGTCTTGTTGTTGTTTGACAACATCATAGTAATTGTAGAAGTTTTTGTAACCTTGTTGCTTTAGAAAATAATCTAGTCTTGCATACCATTGCCTTGAGGCCTATTTAAGGCCATATAAATATTTCTTTAAACACAAACCATATTGTCTTTCTTAGCTTGAATACCTGAGGTAATCTCATATATATGTATATGTGTATATATATTTCTTCATCAAACATCCATGAAGAGATGCGTGATTGACGTCCGATTAATAATGGACCAACCCCTTTTTACCGCAATAGATAACAAAGTGCTAATAGTTGTCATGCGGACAACGGGAGAGTAGTCGATGCCCTCCTATGGCTTTATATCTTTCCAAAGACCATCATATTTCAGTTTGACACGACAAACTCATTTACAACCAACCACTTTCTTACCTTTGGGTAAAGGCACAACATCCCAAGTGTTATTGGTTTCTAAAGCTTGTAGTTCAGCCGCCATTGCCTGTCTCCAATGAGGTGTAGTACAAAATTCATTCTAGCTAGACGGTTCTGAAAGATCTACCACATAATTATGAAGTTCCAAGACACTAAAGATAAAACTGTTACTGTAGTGTTGAGTAACAGGTTTAATCTCAGTTAAGGTTTCCACATTGATAAAAACACTGTCACTTCACTTCATGTCAACCTAGATACAAGATTTATGAGTAAAAATCGTTGTCCACTGGTTAAGTATCAGTCGTTTCCCACAAAAAAATTGTTTAACGTGAAAGGATTAGTGTGTTCGCGATTGGATCTTATCAAAGTAGTTTCTATTGTGATGGGAGGAGGATAAGTAGATTCCACTTCAACAACTGAACTACCAGTCTAAGCCTGGAGATTTTTCTCAGTAAACAGTATCAGTATGAGGCGAGTGTTCTCATAAGGAATGTGAGTAGGCCTCTCCAACATATCATAACAACCATGCAAACTTCCTCCGGTACAATGCATGGTAAGATCGTCAATAGATTTGCCTTTTTTTCAGCCATGATGCGATGGAATAACAGAGGAACAAGAAAAAAAGACTTGAAAGGGAGCATAGAAACAGGCGTAACACAAAGGCGAATGAAAGAGAGTGGATAAAGGACTTGAAATGAAATAAAAAGGCCAAAAGGACACATGCAGAGCTTAGGTAATTATTTGCATGCGGCTTGAGAAACGTAGGAATGAAGGATACAAAAATCAACTTCTAGAAGACCTAGAACCCCAAGGAAAAGAACTTCGTTTGTCGAGGAACGAAATCACTGAAGAAGCCACTAGCTACAGATGTCCCAAACTAGCAAAGAAACACAACTAGGAGAAATCCTAAGCACACGCCTTCACCATTAGGAGGATGAAAAAGCTATCTTTTATCTCCTTAAAAAATGATAGTTAAAAAAAGGAATAACTAAATAAATTAAGGCTATTTTGAGCTTTTTTAACGAACAATATTTTCATTTATGAATTACATAAAGTATAATATTGTTTGGGATTTGACCATACCACAAATGATTAGCCTACCACCCGCTTGCTAGATTAGCAATCATGAGAGCACTAACATTATCTAACCTAGATACATAACTCCACCATACTCTATCAAACTTTGTGCTAATAAAAGTTGAGATATCACTCAGTAGAAGTGAACTCTCATAACCTAATCTACTAGAGCCATTAACATGATCTAAAACAGATTTACAATATGTGAAACTACAAACCTTCTTACACCCTATTGTAGAAGCAACCTCAACTGCCAACTTAATATCCAAAACTTCAACTTGTGGCGGTCGTTAATGCCGCACCTCTTTCAAAGAAACTTCCACCAGCTGATGGCATGATTCCCACAAATAACACCCAGCCCATAACGAGTTAAATTATCACACACTCATAGTACAAAATGCCTATTTCGGTGCCCCTATTTCGGCGGTTGTAGATAAAACCGCCATAATAGGGGCCCGAGATGTATGTAGTCTGAAAAGAAGGCACCTATTTCGGCGGTTCCTAGATATGAATCGCCGAAATAGGCCCTATGTAATAATAAAAAAATAAAAGAGACTATTTCGCGCGGTTCCTTACGCGAAACCGCCGAAATAGGTGTTTCTATTTTTCTTTTCTTTTTTATTTAATCATCTATTTCGGTGGTTCTTTGTTAGGAACCGCCGAAATAGGTCTTCTTATTTTTTTTATTATTACAGAGGGTCTATTTCGGCGTTCCTCCTAACAAAGAACCGCCGAAATGATCCGTTAAATAGCCTCCCAGCCCGCCCCGACGCTGTTACGATTTCATTAACCTAATTAACCCCTCTTCTCTCTGTTCTCCTCGGCGATTTTACACCCCGACGCTACCACCACCAACAGGCCATCGCCCGCCCTCCTCCTCCTCCCGCCTTTGCCGGACGTTGCTGCCGTCGGTGTTGTCGCGTCGGTGGTCGTCGCCGCCCTCCTCCCGCCCAGAACAGACGCGCCAAAGGTAAATAAAAACCCCAACTTTTTAGTTTCGGTTTTGCTTAAATAATTGTTAATTGTTGTTAAAATTGATAGATTGTTGTCACATTGTGATTGTGGATGCTGATATTTATTGTGTGTGTGAAATCTTTGCAAGATTTGGTTGTTAAACTAATAAATTTATGTATACACACAAGGTGTTTGACGAAATGTCCGAGTGAATTTTTTGCTGTTTTTGGCCCTTCTTTTAAGTATAGTTAGGTTAGCTTATTTGGGCTAGATTATATGCTTATATATGGGGTGGATGTTACCAGAAATATGTTACTATCTCTACCTAGGCAGTGCACCTATCGTTTTGCGGGTATAGTGATTAAGTGGGTTGTCGAACTCAGGGACCTCGTTCAATTAACTGACAATTATTAATCTAACTGAGAAACTAATTAAACTAAGAAAACGAGAAATTGTCACTTTTTCAGGTTTTCAATTAATTCAAACAATAACGAGCACAAATAATGAAATAACAAAACGATAAAATAAACAAAGCAAATGTCGGTTTAAAAATCTAATGAATTAAAAACGCTCCCCGGTTATTCCACTCGTCTATTTCGTCGAATTCAATTAATAACAATTTTCACTGTTTTATGCATAAGCTCAGGAATTATAATTAGTTCGTTGACCGGTCCTTGTACAACGAACCCTAACTAACTGAAATAACAAGCCGCAAACCATGCCCAAGTTAAATTCAAGTTAATTGCAATAAACGCAATTCCTATTAGAGACAGATTAACCTATAGGCAAGCCATGCTTCTAGTCGTTAATCCGGTTTGATTTCCTATGTCTAGAACTCAATCTCAGCAC
Organism: Limonium bicolor; assembly: GCA_023374045.1. Taxonomy (NCBI): domain Eukaryota; kingdom Viridiplantae; phylum Streptophyta; class Magnoliopsida; order Caryophyllales; family Plumbaginaceae; genus Limonium; species Limonium bicolor. Next base: position 16,298 of record JAIOTZ010001660.1, on the reverse strand, counting down.
CGCATTTTGATATAAGCTCTACAAAAAAAATCACTTAGAAAATTGGCCAGAAAATCTAAGCGCATTAAGGACTGGAATCAAACTATTGCAAAATTATAATAACAGTGACAAATTTACATAACATGAATTCTACGAAAAAGACTCGCTTCCCTAACCCGGGAAGCTAAATAAAACTACTCACTCATGGTTTTAGAAACGAAAACAAACATTGTCACGAACATAAAATAACACATAAAGAATAAAAATATAACACGTAATAATAACGTAGCAAATAAAAATGAGTTACTAATGCCCCTTGATATGTCCCGGTTCTTGTTCTTGACTCCTCGTCGAATTGTTGCGCCCTGTCTCCTCGTCGAACAGGATGAAGGTGCTGTCAGGTGGTGATGGTGAATGTGTGTGGACGGGAGTATGGCTGAATGGAATAGTCTGGGCGAGTTGAATACTGGAGAATGATGTGGTGATGGTTGTCGGGTGATATGGAATGGTCGACGGATGTGAGGATGAGAGTGAAGGTGTGGGGCGAAGGATGGAAGTGGCGTCGGGTGGTGATGTGAGCGAACAGAGGGAGTATGAAACTGGGAAATAGGGTATGGATGGGATGATGAAGGCGATGGATGGTCTGGCCTGAGTACCGTGATGAAGGTGACTGGTGGTTTGGGGCTTAGGAGCGGCAAAACAGGAGGGCGTGAATGTAAGCGTCGATGTAAATCGGTGATGCCTCAATCGGAGGATATGCGTGTGAATATATACACATCTTTTTTTTTATCGGTTGGTAAAGATAAAAACTTTTTATCTTTCCCCAAATCAATATTTTATGCATCCATCCTTCCTGATCCACACATACCATTTTCTTCATTCTTTCTTTTCTTCCAAATTCCGAGCCCATCTCCTATTTTTTATTCAATCTTTCAACTCAGCCCACTGTGAATAATCAAATGCTACCACCGTCGAATATGATAATTCAGACTTTTTATTTAATCTCTTCCACGTGCAAGTATATTTCCTCCTTCCTGTAGCAATGATGACAGGCTGAAATTGATATAATAATGCCATGAGTGAATGTGATGAATTGCCTTTTTTGTTATTGCCATGAAATATAAGCACGTGAATGTGCAAACATTCTTCCTAATGATTGAATATCATGCAGATTAACTCATGCTCCCTTGACATCCACGAGCGGCCCTATATATATATGTATATATATATTTCCAGACTTTTATTCTGCATTTGACATATAAAATGTATCAGTTCACATCAAAACATAAATCTAAGGAGAAGCATATGGTAAGTGAGTAATATGGCATGAATTATTATCAAAATAGGAAGAATTAAAGCTCTAAAATTAGATATATTTCACACTTATCAAACTTCCTCACACTTAGCTTTTGCTTGTCCTCGAGCAAATACAGAATATAACTACTTTAAGGCTCGTGGTATCAAAACTCAGGATCAAACAACTGCCGAAGGAAAACAAACAAAATGACAATCAAAAGAATAGTTCTGCTTCTGTTGTAGGTTTTCGCAAACAGTGAAAAAGAGTAGAGTAAAAGCATGGAGAAGTTAGATTATAGAACTGAACATAATAGTTTGGGATCTTCCACCGTTTCTTTCTCTAACCTTTGGATGACAAGGGGTGTGAAGTAACGCCTTATTCCGCGATACCTTTCAACACCACGTACTCATGATCAGAATAAGCAAAATTGAATTACACTTTTAACTTTTCAAAGTTCCTTTTCCTCAACATTCTATTTTATTTGCATATTCAGTTCATCCCCTCAGACTTTTCTCTTCACCCTTGTAGCGGCTTTGGGCCTTCTATCCCAGATCAGATGACCTTAGGTAGATGGGTGATGAAGCACCCCAAGGACTTAATAACCGAATGAAGAGGCCTGTTTTGGTTCAGAAATTTTAATTCAGATCAGCGGAGTACCTTGCCTTATCCTTTTCATACCAAACTTTCTCATCATTCCCAAACTAGACTAATTCAGTTTTAAATCAGCTAATCCACCAAATTTCAGTGAAAATAGATTCAGTTTGGATAAAACTATACATACAAACAGCCAAAAGCAGAAAGATTCTTGAGGTGGCCATCAGGCTTGTTTTCAAAACCTCAACAAAAATTTTCACCTGAATTCAATATTTATTGGCACTTAAAAGAAGCAATTCTTCAAAACAAGAGGACAACAAAAAATGTGGCATTAAGTGCAATTGTCAATATTTAGAAAGTACTCCTACTTCCTCACACTTAAGAGGAGCAATGTCCTCATTGTTCACAAATCAAACCAAGAAGAACTTTCTAAATAGTGCAAATTCATCAAAAGTTAACTAAAGATCTCATGGACTTGATGCATTCAAAGCGTAAGCTGGACTTAAAATAAGAGTGAAAGGACACGAAAACTCCCCTGATATCTTCAGATTGAGGAAGGGCACCTTCCTCACACTTAGGTCCTTCACCGGGTAGGAATCTTCCTCACACTTGCTGTGAAGCAAGTGTCCAGCCTATGGAGTGTCTATGATCACCACACCTGCAAGCAATCTCAGAAAAACAACAAGAATTGACGCTAAAAGCATCTCATTAAACGCATGGGCATTAGAACCTTGGAGTGAATAAAGGAAACATAAAACATGGATTTATGAAAACAATTCAATAACATGAAAAGCAAAAATTAAACTAAAAATACCACTGGGTTGCCTCCCAGTCAGCCGCCCTTCTTTATTGTCTTTGGTTAGACAGAAAGTAACTATGCTTTAACGGGGTCCTTAAGAGTGAGCTCAGATACATCCTCCCTATCTAACGAAGTACCCAGAAACGGCTTAATACGAGAACCATTAACTTTGAATGAACCGCCTTTTCCATTATCTAATTCCACAGCTCCAAACGGAGAGACACTTATAATTCGAAAAGGTCCAGACCAAAAAGATTTCAACTTACCTGGAAAGAGCTTAAGTCTGGAATTGAAAAGAAGTACCTGATCTCCCGCCTTGAAGTCCCGCTTGGCAATCATCTTGTCATGCCAGCGCTTAGTCCTCTCCTTGTAGATGACGGCATTCTCATATGATTCATCTCTAAGCTCCTCTAACTCCATCAGCTGAAACTTACGCTTCTCACCGGCTTTCTGTAAATCAAAGTTCAGCGCCTTCAATGCCCAATATGATTTGTACTCTAGCTCCACGGCAAGTGGCATGCCTTCCCAAAAATCAGCTTGTACGGGGACATGCCAATGGGTGTCTTGAAAGCGGTACGATAAGCCCAGAGCGCGTCATCCAGCTTGAGAGACCAATCCTTTCTAGAAGAATTCACTGTCTTCTGTAAAATCCATTTGAGCTCTCGGTTCGTCACCTCGGCCTGTCCATTTGTCTGAGGGTGGTAAGGTAAAGCCACCTTGTGACGGACTCCATATTTCTTCAGAAGAGCATCGAACTGACGATTGCAGAAGTGGGAGCCACCATCACTAATAATAGCTCGAGGGACACCGAATCTAGTGAAGATATTCTTCTTAAGGAACTTCACAACAACTTTAGCATCATTAGTAGAGCAAGCAAGGGCCTCTGCCCACTTAGAAACATAATCAACAACTACTAAGATGTATAAATTTCCAAAGAATTCGGGAAAGGACCCATAAAATCAATACCCCAAACGTCGAACAACTCAACTTCTAACATGTTTGTCAAAGGAAATTCATTTCGACGAGATAAGTTACCTTGCCTTTGACACCGATCACATGTAGCAACAAACGCATGACAATCTTTATGAAGGGTGTTCCAGTAGAAACCTGATTCGAGTACCTTTGCAGCTGTACGAGTAGCACCATGATGTCCACCGGCTTCTCTGGAATGGCAATGAAGGAGAATGTCTCTTACTTCCGTCTGTGGGATGCACCTACGAATGATTCCATCTGCACAAATTTTGAAAAGATAAGGATCATCCCAAAAGTAGTGCTTAACTACAGAAAAGAAACGCTTCCTCTGCTGATAAGTCATATCAGCGGGGATGATCTTCCTTGCTAAATAATTAGCAATGTCAGCGAACCAAGGACCCCCGACTGTCTCAACCGCGTATATGGCCTCATCAGGGAAAGACTCATTGATGATATCCCCATCATCAGGCACCTCCATTCTGGACAAATGATCTGCCACCCCGTTTTGTGTCCCTTTCTTATCTCTGATTTCAACATCGAATTCTTGAAGAAGAAGGATCCACCTGATTAACCAAGGCTTTGCATCTGCCTTAGCAAACAAGTACTTAAGAGCAGAATGATCAGTATGCACAATAACTTTGCTACCTAACAAGTACTGACGAAATTTATCTAAAGCAAAGACAACTGCAAGCAATTCTTTTTCTGTGGTAGCATAATTTTTCTGAGCATCATTTAATGTACGACTAGCATAATAAATCACTCTCAGAATCTTATCAAATTTCTGGCATAAAGCAGCCCCCACAGCATAATCACTTGCATCACACATAATTTCAAATGGCAAAGTCCAATCAGGTGACACAACAACTGGTGCAGAAATAAGCTTCTCTTTAACAAATTAAAAGCTGCTAAACATTCTTCAGAAAAATGAAATTTAACATCCTTAGCAAGTAAATCACAGAGAGGCTTAGTAATCTTGGAAAAATCCTTAATGAATCTCCTATAAAAACCTGCATGTCCAAGAAAACTACGAACGTCCTTGACAGAAGAAGGAGGTGGAAGTTTCTCGATTACCTCAATTTTAGCACGATCCACCTCAATACCTTTAGATGAAACTTTATGTCCTAACACGATTCCTTCTCGGACCATAAAGTGGCACTTCTCCCAGTTCAGTACCAAATTTGCTTCCTCACACCTAGCTAGAATACAATCAAGGTTCTCCAAACATGATTCAAAGGTTAGTCCAAAAACAGAGAAATCATCCATGAAAACCTCAATGCACTTTTCAATATAATCAGAAAATATTGCCATCATGCATCTCTGAAAAGTAGCAGGAGCATTACATAAACCAAACGGCATTCTCCTATAAGCAAAAGTACCATATGGACAAGTAAAAGTAGTCTTTTCCTGGTCCTCAGGAGCAATTGGAATTTGAAAATAACCTGAATAACCGTCTAGAAAACAATAATAATCCTGTCCTGCTAATCTTTCAAGCATCTGATCAATAAAAGGAAGGGGAAAATGATCCTTACGGGTGGCATTATTTAACTTACGATAATCAATGCAAACTCTCCACCCTGTAGTGGTGTGCTATGGGAACAGCTCACCTTTCTCATTTGGTACCACGGTAATTCCCTCCTTCTTTGGTACTACCTGAACCGGGCTCACCCACTGATTGTCTGAAATAGAATAGATAATTCCAACGTCTAGCAATTTAATTACCTCTTTCTTTACTACCTCTTTTAGAACAGGGTTAAGACGTCTCTGAGGCTGCGCCAATGGTCTGTAATCATCCTCCATGTAAATTCGATGAGAACACAACTGAGGGCTGATTCCACGAATGTCTGCAATCGACCAGCCAATAGCTGCTGTATGCTTGCGCAGCACCTCCAGTAGTTGCTTCTCTTGAGCGCCTGTCAATTCAGAAGACACAATCACAGGTAAGTCAGAAGGTTCCTTAAGAAAGACATATTTAAGATGAGGAGGTAAAGGCTTCATCTCCACTGCAGGAGGTTTTTCAATGGAAGGTCGTGGCCTATCAGCACTTCTTTCTACTCTTTCAAATTTCTCCTTGTAAGCGGGGAAGTGCGGCCGTCTCTTGTTTAGCTCTTCTGCCATGAGAGCGATATCTGGATCCTCATCATCATCCTCACAAGATGCCATTAAACATCTCTCCAGGATCTCCTCTTCTTCTCTGCTAAGAGTTATTTCCTGCACTAGAGAGTCAATAACATCTACAGAAAAACAAGACTGAGCACCTGCAGGACGTTTCATGTTTCTAGTCATATCAAAAACAACCTGTTCATCATGGAAACGCAAGATAATCTTACCCCCCTCTACATCAATCAAAGTACGAGCTGTGCGCATGAATGGTCTCCCTAGAATCAATGGAACATCCTTATCCTCTTCCATGTCAATTACAATAAAGTCAGCAGGGAAAATAAATTTACCAACATTTACCACTAAATCCTCTATCTTCCCTGTTGGATGAATTATAGATCGATCAGCTAACTGTAACTGTACAGAAGTAGGAGAACACTGACCAAGACCCAATTTCTTAAAAATAGATAATGGCATTAAGTTCACACTAGCTCCTAAGTCACACAAACCATTACCACAATCTACCTCTTCGATGGAACAAGGAATGATTGGAAGTCCAGGATCTCCTAACTTTGGGGGTAACTTCTTCAACAGAACAGCAGAAACCTTCTCTGTAAGTCTCACCGTGTCAGTTTCCTGCAAAGATCTCCTATTAGACAAGATATCTTTCATAAACTTAGCATAAATAGGCATCTGAGTAAGAGCATCAGAAAAAGGAATATTGATTGTCAATTTCTTAAAAATATTAAGAAACTTGCCAAACTGTTCATCCAAATTCTTTTTCTTAAGTCTATCAGGATATGGAATAGGAGGAACATAAGAAAGCTGAGAAGGTCCAACAACAAGAGATTCAGGAGACTCCTTCTCCTTGGGAGCTACCACTTCCTCAACTTCAGCTGGAGGTTCTTCTGCCTTGTCAGACTCTTCCTCTGCTGCAGGAACATCAGAAACCAACTCCTTACCACTCCTTAATGTTACTGCTTTCATCTGCTCTCTTGGGTTAGGGTCGGTCTGACCAGGAAGTGTCCCTGCAGGTCTCTGTGCTAGCTGCTGTGAGAGTTGACTTAGCTGCCTCTCCACATTCTGATTTATGGTTGCTTGATCAGCTAATTTGGCCTCTAAGTCCGCAATTCTAGAATTAGTAGCTTGGCCCTGTTTCAGCAACTCTGCAAACATGCTCTCGATCTTGCTGTTACTTTCCTGTGAATTTTGAGCTTGATCTTGCTGTCTATTAAAATGAGATTGTCTATTATTCTGATTATAAGAATTATTACCCATAAACTGATCATTACCTCGCCACTGAGACTGCTGATTATTTCTCCAACTATTTTGACCATAAGAATTAGGAAAAGAGTTACCTGGTCGGTTGTTTTATAGAATTTACCTCTTCTGGATTACCGACGTACCCAGGTCCCTCACAGTTGTAAGTCTCGTGGGCTCCTCCACAAATATCACAGCAAGGTGTCAGGTATTGGGAAGAAGTAGCTGCTGCCTTCACCGGTTGCTGCGTCTGACCAAGAGTGAGCTTCTCCACTGCTTTTGCTATGGCAGTCAACTGAGCAGATAGATGATCCTGCGGGGGCAAATGATAAAGTCCGGCCTCTTTCTTGGCCTCTCCTCTCCCCTTGTTCTTACACCACTGTCTGGTGCTCGCGGTCATCGAATCCAGAAGCTCAATTGCTGCTGCACCTGTCTTATTCATGAAATTTCCTCCAGAAGCAGAATTCAGTAAAAGTTTGTTTGAATCATTTAAGCCACCAAAGAATGCTAACACTAAATCTCTATCACTCATACCATGGTGCGGACATAAAATTTGAAGCTCTCTAAACCTATCCCATGAATCATAAAGTGACTCACCTGGTTCCTGACAAAAACTATTAATCTCACCTATCTTTTCTCTGGTCTTGGATGGTGGGTAGTATTTGTTCAGAAACTTGCGTGCTAGTTCCGCCCAGGTAGTGATACTTTGTGGTTACAAACATCTCAGCCATCTGGAGGCTCCATCCGTTAGGGAGTAAGGGAATAGCTGCAGTCAGATCCTCTGGTTCAGGTTCCCGGTTTTGTTGAAAGCATTGCAAAAATCTAGGAACCTTGAGATGTGATGTGGTGCGTCGTCAGAATCGACCCCACTAAACTGGCCTTGATGAAACAGCGTGGTAATGTAACTAGTCTTGAACTGCCATGCCTCCATCTCTGCTGGTGTAATCTCGGGGAGAACAATAGCAGAAGGTCTCCCCTCGACCGACGGTTGTTGATGCTCATTCAATGTGCAGTCAGCCATGTTGAATTGCAGCTGTCGTCTGCTGTGGAAATATCTCTCGATCTCTGGTTCAAAATCAGCTAATGGACCACCTGTAGATCGAGTTCGACGTATGGACATAAATTAGCACTAAATTATTTAATCCAACAATCGAATAAAAGTAACAGCAAGTGGAATCTAGAAACGTGTATTCAAAAGTTATCGCAGTAACTAACTAGATAGATATCAGAATTGAATTCATACGGAAATCAAAAACCAATTTCAAAAAGAAAATCAATTCTATTAAAGAAAGCAAACACGTAAAAGAAATTTAAGCAACCTCATCCTATACTAACTCACGTAAGGAAAGCAAAAGAAGAAAAACAACTAAATAAAATCTCAATCAAATAAAAATGTCAATTAACCGTGCCAGAGGTCCCCGGCAACGTCGCCAAAAACTTGATAGCAGAAATGTGTTACTATCTCTACCTAGGCAGTGTACCTATCGTTTTGCGGGTATAGTGATTAAGTGGGTTGTCGAACTCAGGGACCTCGTTCAATTAACTGACAAATTATTAATCTAACTGAGAAACTAAACTAAACTAAGAAAACGGGAAATTGTCACTTTTTCAGGTTTTCAATTAATTCAAAACAAATAACGAACACAAATAATAAAATAACAAAACGATAAAAACAACCAAGCAAATGTCGGTTTAAAAATCTAATGAATTAAAAACGCTCCCCGGGTTATTCCACTCGTCTATTTCGTCGAATTCAATTAATAACAATCTTCACTATTTTATGCAATAAACTCAGGAATTATAAATAGTTCGTTGACCGGTCCTTGTACAACGAACCCTAACTAACTGAAATAACAAGCCGCAAACCATGCCCAAGTTAAATTCAAGTTAATTGCAATAAACACAATTCCTATTAGAGACAGATTAACCTATAGGCAAGCCATGCTTCTAGTCGTTAATCCGGTTTGATTTCCTATGTCTAGAACTTAATCTCAGCACCGCATTTTGATATAAGCTCTACAAAAATCACTCAGATAATTGGCCAGAAAATCCAAGCGCATTAATAACAGGAATCAAACTATTGCAAAATTATGATTATAGTGACAAATTTATATAACAAGAATTCTACGAAAAAGACTCGCTTCCCTAACCCGGGAAGCTAAATAAAACTACTCACTCATGGTTTAGAAACGAGAACAAACATTGTCACGAACATAAAATAACATGTAACAAACAAAAGTATAGCGTGCGATAATAATGTAGCAAAATAACGTGCAACAAAAATCAAGAAACAACAAGAATACAGTCAAGAATTTCACTCCGAATGTTCTAATGCCTTCTGTCTCTGGTACTTGTCGGTTCTGTCCCCTCACTTGCGTTCGAAATGCCTCTGCTTTGATTTCAACCGGAGAGTGTGGTTACTAAAGGTGGAGGTGAATTCGTGAATGTTGATACGTGGAATATGATGATGGATGATGATAAGTTGGATGGATGTGGTGGGGTGTGGCGCAACGGAGGATTGCGGATGTGTGGATGACGGTGAATGGGAGCAGTATGGATATATGGCTGGGGCGAGATCGAAGGTGGCATCAAGTGGTGATGTGGAGTGAACAGAGGGAGTATGGAAACTGGGTTATAGGGTATGGATGGGATGATGAAGGCGATGGATGTGAGCTGGGGAAATCCACCGTGTCTCCCCTTGCCTGCGTGCTTCCGTCTGATTATATAGCAACCAAAGTTTTATCTGTTGAAGAAGAAATATTTTATCTTTAAACATCTCGATAAAACGCGGCGAACGATGGAGAAGATGCCTAGAGAATGTGGCGCTGCAGAATTTTTATTCTCCCGATCCAAATATCAATCGTTTCTCCTTTATGATGGTAATTTCCTCTCAGATTTTGTGGAAATTGAATCAGCCCACCACGTCCAATTCAAAAAGGTTGCAACTGTCTTCCGTGCACTATATATATCGTTATATATTATTATATATAATATGTATATATACGAATGTATATATATGTATTATATATATATATATGTATATATGTCACCATTTTCTGCAGTTGACACATAAAATATATTAGGTCTCATCAAAACATAAGTATTAGAAAAATATAAGATAAGTGTGAAATATATGTCAATTCAGTATGAATATTAAGTCAAATAAACCATAAAAGTATATATATATTTCACGCTTATCAACGATGTCGTCGGTTCTATATTAAGACCGACACACCCAAATAAGTTATTGTGTAACGAGCTTAACATGAGACTGAAATCACTCTCTAGGCTTACCAAGTTGGACTAACTGATGTTGGTTCGTTTCCCTCAAGGGATTCGTCCCTAACGTGTTATGTGTGTTGTTGTTGCTATGCAATTAATAGTGCTATGCTTATGGGTGTTGTATGTTTGTGGATGTATTATGTGTTTATGGTTCTACATGCATGATTCAAATATAATCAACTGCATGCTTAGACAATAATTAGTTGTGCGTGGCCCGGTAGTATACGGGATGCACGATTACCAAACCAGCAAAGGTGCTGAGCCCTTGGGGGCCACCCTTTTTCCTTTTCAGGTACAATGGAGCTGGAAGCCGAGAGTAGGACGGGGTAGTTGTTTGGGCATGGGTAGTTTATTTAATTACCTATGTATTGTAGGTGTAGTAAGACCGAAACTATTATCGGCATCAGTTGTAAATACTCGGTACAGTTGGAATATAAATGTAATTGTTTGTTAGAAATAGAACGGGATTGTTTTGTGTAAGTGCTCGGGAATCTGGTCCATCAGACCGACACGTTGTGTAAGTATTAGCCTTGTTAGCCATGTGGGTGGCTAACGGCGTGTAACACCAATGGATTAAGTAAAATGTTAAGTTGTATTCCGCTGCAACCTTGTTAAGTACTGTGTTTTTAGTTGGGGTGTTACACACCTACAGTTTGTGCTATCTTACGAACATTTGTCTTGTTCCACGCATGCAATGGGATCCCACGGATGACTATCCATGTACGTCTCCTTTCTACCTTATTAGAAGAGGTCCAACGAGGAATTTCTACCCCTTCTTGTTCTTTGCTCTTTTTTCCTGCTTGGTCCAGCACAACTTCTACTTCCTTTGTTCTGTTGAAAACCACTAATAAGCTTCCTTTGTGAGAAGGCAAGTAGTCCTCCAATATTCGGCCATTGATTATGCAAAAAATTCATGGCTTTTGCTGGTGATTTCTATTCTTGTAAAGTGATAACAACACACCTATTTAAGCCAGCTTTCATCACTTTATCTGGTTTGACAAAAAGAGATAATCGTGTTGTAGCATGAGCTCTCTCTTTTTGGGTCCATATCTCTGCCTTATTGGAACGTTGGTTCGCCCCATTGCTTCGATGATGGTACGAGTCATCCTTTTGCATTACTTCCTTTCTCTCTTGGTTGCCTTGGAACTCCATCCTAGCCCACAGTTGGCTTCCATTAATATTCCATCCTCGAATACCTTCGATCAGTCTTTTGCGTCGTGCACATGAGCCACATCCATGAAAGCGCAAGCATTTTGGCTAAACCTTCTAACTTTCCTACTAATATAAAGGCTCGTCCAGTTAATGAACCTTCTTATGATTTTACCCAAGTGGTACTCACAGACGTCTCTGTCTACATTATATATGAAGACTATTGTTGGGTGTATATGGAAGGCTGCTTTTTCTTTACGCCTCATCTTTGCGTATCGGCTGTCTTGGTAGCTGGCGGTCTTTACCTTCCCCTCCTTCCACCTTGGCCATCTCCCTTTTCTTGCGTGTTCCTTATGTTTGTCATACCTTCCTCTCGGTAGTCTAGCTTCCCTCCTCATCTTGGGATAATAGGGGTTTATTATTGATGTTGGCGTTTTGAGTGGGTTAGTGATGGGGCGAAGAGTTTAGCTAGGGGATTGGGCTGGTATGGTGAGAGCGATGGCTGTGGAATTTTTGGTGGAAGAAACATTGGTAGTGATGTGGTGATTTCAATGGGGCTGGAAGTAGAGGCATGGCTGGAGGTTAGGGGCGGAAGAGGATGAGAACGGGGAAAGAGGAGAGGAGGGAGCGAAGGTTTATCGCGGTGTTAGAACAGGCAGAGGATAAAATCAATGTAACTGTTTATGTGCTTTAGAGTTTAGAGTAACAAAAACAAAACTGAGACAATGGCAGCAATGTAGGTGATTGAGCAACATGATGGTGACTGCTAGTTCTCACCGTTTGGTAGTACCTGGTTATCACTATTTAATGATGCATGTAGAGATGTATTACTGGTGTTGACGGTGAGCAGCTAGCATGGCTAATTTCTTTATTATTTTTAACAATGACAACAAGGCAGTAGAGGTGGTGGTCATTTGATGTCCAGCAGGATGTGGGATGAGAATATGTCAAGGCTGAGATGTTAGGTAGTGCTATTGAAGATCGCTGCTCGATAGCACCAATAATGGTGGCACCCAGCTCTTGATGTGGTACGAGACTGATGGAAGTCAGCGCCATTAAAGTGTAGCGAGGAAGATGGTGATAATGAACAATGACCAGAGAATTGTCGCGTGAAATGGCTGATGGGAATAACCATGTATGTTGCTAATAACGGTGGGATTGAGCTGGTGATCGTGGAGTGGTGATTTGGATGTGTAAAAAGTAATCAGGTCGGGAATGACGATTGATGATAGACTGATGGGAAATATGAACAAGGAGGACATGGGTGTGTGGTGGGAAGTGGGCTTTTTAAGTACAATAGGGTCACGTTTACGATGTTGGTGGTTACAGACTTACAGGCAATGTCGATGGTGATTGGTGGTGGCTGAAGCATAAGGTTGAGGTGCTATCGGATTGTAAGAGAAAACTCGTTTTTCTTTTTTTTTATAGTTTGACTGGGAAACCAGTTAAAGAGTGGCAATACTGAGGCAAGATTGCCTTTCTCGCCAAAGAAACATACATAGTGGATGCTACAGCCTACAGAGTTCGTCAAAGAAAAGATACAAGCATATTACAAGAGTAACAAGGAAAACAGGTTTCTAACTTAAAAGAGGTCATTTGAAGAGAGATAAGTGAGCTGTTTGTTCCTTTCAGGGCTGGTTTGTATGTGTGTGAGGGGTAGTAATGTGTTTGTTTCTATATTTGTGAGAATATGAACGTCTAGGTGTGCCTCTGTGTTCCCAATTGAATGTTTATAGATTGGGATGCTGGCTACAAGCTAACAACTTTTATTTTTGAATTTTGAAAAATGATCAATCAAATGAATTAAAAGAAGAGCACAAAATCAATAACCATTTAACAATGCTCAAAGATAATGCAAGAATATACACTTCTCTTCATCCTAAAACCGACAATAAGTTGTCTTAGGCCTACAACTCACTTTCAACCTTTCTTTATGGTCCTTTGATGCCATTCAAGCTTTAAAATCACCAAATAGTCTTCATAACATAAAACCCAAAATTTAGGGTCAATTTTGGCCATAAAACACCATGGATAGAACTCAAAACTCAACTACCACCAAAACCAACAATAAGTGGTTTAAACGCAAGGTTTTAACATAATATGAAGCTTCAATGAAGACCTTAAGCCTAAAAATGAGTTCAGAGTGTAAAATTAACAAAATCATCACCATATGAATAGTAACAATGGAGGAGAAGGAGATGGTGATTTCTAGCTCAAATTAAAGATGTTGAAGAAGGAAATTATCTCTAGTTGCCAATAAACCATTGATAATCAACTTTGGGTGAAGATATGAAGTGGGAGAAGGGAGGAACAAGGGTTCCTTTGTGCTGTTGTTGGTCGAATTGGGGTTGAATGAAGAGGGGCTTCATGTGAAAAAAATGGAAGGAGAGAGAGAGAAAAGTGGTTTAAGGGAGGAGGAGGCATGTGACTAGCATATGTCTATAATTAGCTCTTCTAGCTATTAAAATAAAGCCCCTAGATATTCTAAATCTGTATTTCAAACCATCCTTATAAAATTCCAGAATTTGCTAAAAATGGACAGGTTATGTTTTCGTCATTTTAGGCAAAACATGCTTTAGACTTGAAAGTTCTAAAGTCAACCAAGACTTGGATTTTCTTTTCAAAATTTTCTCCAACACTAAAATAGGATAAAATCCTCTACTTTGAGGTTAAAAAATCACTTTTCAAGGGCAAAGTATTTGAAACCACTCAAATTATCAAAACACCCTTAAGGTTAAATATGTTTTAAAAGAATTTCTTCATAACTCTTGAGCTCTTGCTCTATAAAGACTCTTCAAGAACCCATTTAACCCCATAAGCAAGGTTTAACTCACTAATACATCTTAATAAATAGGGTATTTAAGGCCTAGACAAACCAAAAGGCATGTGAAGATTTTGAGGGTTATACTAATTTCATTAGGTTTACAACCTAAAGTGATATGGATGTGCATCTAAATATGAGTATTTATAACAGAGACAAATATATATTTTCTTTTGCATCTGATGTTTCATTTTGTCAATTGTTGTATACACATGAAAGCATGCAACACATGAAGAAAGTTAGATACTTTAAAAATAAAGCAACACTACTAATCATTTATTGACTGCGGAAGTGGTAGTTACAATTATATCTAGGAAGTAAGTACAGGTAATTAAATCTCGGTTCTTTGTATTGATTAACCTCATTTGAGGTATAGCTAGACAATTGAAACATGTGTCACAAGAATACAAATTGGAAGGTAGTTAGACCTCAAATTCTAATGATTGAATTTATTTTTCCACCTTAATGATAAAGTCACATTGATAACACTAATTAGTAATACTTTCACCAAAGAGAGTCCAAATCAAATGGTTGCCCTCGCATTTGCTGATGTTGGTGTTGGTGTGTTGTGCTGAGATGAAGATATTGATTCAATTTCCATTGAAACATTGCTAGTTGAAGGGCTTGAAGGTTCGTGGAATCAACTTGATGAGGATGGTTACTTGTAGAGGGACCAGATATACCTAGATTTGTAACCGGGAAGAAGGATGAAGCATCATCGTTGTTTATAACAGTTGCTAAAGCGTCTTTCACTTCATAACCCCTTAATTGTAGTGCCTTTTCAAGCAACGTATTATGGAGTGTTGGACTCAACAAAGAAGAAGCCCAACTCAACAGTGAAGGAAGCGAACCTGGAGCACTTCTAGTTGGCCAGTTCATTGTTGTAGATGAGTTCAATTGATTATTCAAGTGGTTGCTGATGTTTGTTTCAGTACTATAGCCTTGAGTTGACATAATATTGTGTATAAAATCACTTGGTGAGGATGAGAGGAGATTTGTATATGGAACCTCAATGTCATTAAACTCATTCACTGTCATGTTTGTGTCTTCTGGAGAACCCATTGATGTTTGTGGAGAACATTGTTGTGCCTTCTTGATTGAACTCTTCTGGAATACTCGACAGACCACCCATTCTTCCTACATGAGAAACATATGTTATTAGATTGACTAGTTATATATTGTGGATCAATCCATACAAACAGTAGTGAAAGTGTGCATTAGTTAATTCTCCAATATGAAAATATTATCTTAATATTTCTCACGTTATCTTATAATTTGTTTCACCCTAGTTTAACCAAAGCATTACATATTTGGGATTATATCACAAAAAAAAAAAAAAGAAGCTTAAGGTATCATGAGATTCTTCATTAATCAATTCCTAGAATTATAACCTGGGTTATTAATACATCACCTTCTAATTATAGTGATCACTATATTGAATTTTTTAAAGAATCTTGTATATATAACATTTGCTAGTAGTTCACAAATTCAGGATAGTAATTAACATTCTGATTTTCATGAATCTTTAACTGAAGTTAATTAGGACTGATAGAATATATGAACTTACTACTGACCCATAACGTACCTTGTTAGATTTATAAGACAAGTTAGTCTCAAGTCTATATTCATGCATGACCCAATTCGTCTTTTCTCCTTTTGGTGCTCGACCTCTATAGAAGACTAGGGTTTTCTTCATACCCACAAGCACTCTCCCACGAAAAATCTCCTTATCTTTTCCTGTGGTCTTCCAGTATCCAGCTTCTGTAGCTCGATTTGTTCGAAGACCAGTTGGATACTTCCTATCCCTCATGCTGAAGAAGTACCATTCTTTTTCTCCCATGGACGCTTTGGCTATAATGCAATTATTGTAACAACAAATTACAAGGAACAAGAGAAGGAAATGACTTATTAAGTACTAATTGGGACAATCAAAAAACAATATATGAATGGTGTAAACTAGAGATACCACTGGAAGGAATTGGCCCCCGTCATTGGAATAGTTACCACATTTACAATGGAGATGGTGTTGATGAGGAGATTTACCTGGA
>JAIOTZ010001659.1:0-30441 GCA_023374045.1 Limonium bicolor | reverse complement strand
TAAGGTACTGTGGTACCTGCCTATCATTCCAAGGTTAGATGTTTGTTCTCCATTGAGAAAGACGTAGGGAATCTTCGGTGGCATTCAGTTCACAGGAAGAAGGATGGCAGATTGAGACATCCCGCTGATGCACCACAGTGGAGAAACATAGACATAAAATTTCCTTAGTTTGGTAACGAACCGAGAAACCTAAGGCTAGGCTTGTGCACGGATGGGATGAACCCTTACGGTACTTTGAGTAGCATACACAGTACCTGGCCTGTGCTTTTGGTTATTTACAATCTACCGTCGTGGTTATGCATGAAACCAAGACACATCTTGTTGTCTTTGTTAATATCGGGTCCAAAGCAACCGGGCAACAAAATTGATGTATTCCTACAAACCTTTGATAGAGGATCTACAACTCTTGTGGAATGAAGGGGCTACGGTTTACGACTCATTCAGCAAAGAGGAATTCAATTTGCGTGCTATGTTGTACTGCACAATCAATGATTTCTCGCCTATGGTAATCTTTCAGGCAATTCAATCAAGGGGGCGTTGGCGTGTCCGATTTGTGGGGAAAACACTTGTAGCATTAGCTTGAAACATAGTGGCAAAAACGTGTACATGGGTCACCGAAAAATGCTTCCAAAAGGACATAAGTATCGAAAGATGGCGAAAGAGTTTGATAGGAAAACTGATCACAGTGTGGTGCGCCAGCCTTTGACAGGTACAGAGATTTAGAAAAGTTGGATAATATTGTCAACAACTTTGGAGCGCCAACCAAAAGTGGTGAAAAAAGTGTCTAGAAAAAGAAATCAATATTTTGGGAACTCCAGTACTGGCAGCATCTGGAGGTTAGACATTGTATCGATGGGATGCATGTTGAGAAGAACGTGGGTGAAAGTATCACTAGCACCCTTTTGAACATAAAAGGAAAGACAAAGGATCATTTGAAAGGATGAAAAGATTTAATTGAGTTGGGCTTACGCACAGAGCTTGGCCCGCAAGAACGTGGAAAACGCACATTCTTGCCTTCTGCCTGTCACACTCTATCTAAAGAAGAGAAACATAGTCTATGCAGTACCCTTTGCAACATCAAGGTGCCTTCAGGATACTCCTCAAACATAAGAAGTTTAGTGTCCATGACAGATTTCAAATTAGTAGGAATGAAATCTCACGATTATCATGTCCTACCTCAAGAATTTTTGCCAACTGCATTACGTGGGATATTGTCGGATGCTGTCAGACACACAATCACAAACGTCAGTGTCTTCCTCAAATCCATTTCATCTAAGGTTCTTGATGTGGACACTCTGACTAAACTACAAAAGGATCATATTGTGACAATGTGCCAGCTGGAGATGTATTTTCCTCCATCGTTCTTCGACATAATGATACATCTCCTCGTGCATCTTGTGAGAGAGATTCTGATGTGTGGTCCTTTGTACCTTCGCTACATGTATCCGTTCGAAAGGTACATGGGTGTCCTGAAGAAGAAAATGAAGAATCGTCGTCACCTAGAGGGTAGTATTATAGAGGGCACTATCATAGAGGAAGTTGTAGACTTCTACACCAATTACCTAGAAGGTGTCGATACCATTGGACTTCCACGTTCTAGACACGAGGGCAGATTGAAGGGTGTTGGCACGGTTGGACGGAAACTAAAAAGAATTGACATAGACACTCTTAACAAAGCTCATTTAGTTGTGCTAAGTCATCTTGAAGATGTCGAACCATACTTTGATGAACACTTGTGCGTTTTAAGATCACAATATCCAGACATGAGTGACGCTAGACTACAAAATGAGTAGAATAGGACATTAGTCAGATGGTTCAAAGACAGAGTGTTGTCCGATCAGTCCACGAATGTGCCTGAACTGATTAAAGTAATTGTATTTGGACCAAAACTGGATGTAATTTCTTATGAGGGGTACGATGTCAACGGATTCACCTTTTTCACAGAACGTCAGGATCACAAGTCAACGAATCAAAACAGTGGCGTAGAGCATGAAGCTTATCAAAACTTATATGACGTCGGTGTTGTGGGTCACAGTCCAGTCTCAGTAAAACAATCATATTTCGGTGTTATACAAGACATCTGGGTATTGGACTACAACAGCTACGAAATGTGTGTTTTCCGCTGTAACTGGGTTAACAACAATCATGGCTACCGTGAGGAGGAGCATGGTATGAAACGGGTTGATCTGTCTAGAGCTACTCCCACGGTTGAGCCATTCGTTGTTGAGATGAAGGTTAAGTAGATATTATATGTAACTGGTCCCTGTAATCCTAGATGGTCTGTGGTGCTTAAAGGGAGAAGAGGAATAGTTGGTGTGGATGGTATGGTTGATGAGGATGAGTATGACGCAGAAGATGAACCTCTAACTGTTCCTATTTCATTGGAAGAGGCTGAGGTCACAGGTCATCATGAGTATATACGATCAGACCATAACGAGGGAATGTGGATTGAGAGATAATGGTGTATGTAAGTTATTACTATTAAAATTTATATGAAATTAACAATCTTTTACTTCTTGCCTGTATATGACCATTATGAAATGCTTAATTTAATTCAAATTTTCTTTCAATCCTTGCAGGCATGGCTGATGAAGAGTTCGAGTTATTTTACCATGAGTTCGAAGATGAGCAGCAAGGGGTACTGGTTCCTTCTACCAGTGCCGCTACTGCTGCTGGCTCATCTACATCTGTTGCAGCTGTTGCTGGCCCTTCTACAGCTCTCACTACTGCTGCTGGCCCTTCCATGAGTGCACCTTCTATGAGTGTTACTCAGAGACCCAGAGGTAGAGGTCCGACCCATGGGCTGAAGCTGCAGAAACCGGATGAGATCAGTCTTCTCTGGAACAAGTATGAGAGGTATTGTGGGGGCAGCAGATCAGAGTTCGCTAGTATGCTAGGGACTCTGTCCAGATCACATTGCTGCATCAACCACAAATGGCCACAAGTCCCGAAAGAAGTTAAGGAGACCCTCTGGAAGAAGGTGCAAGAATGATACAAGATCCCAGACGAAGTGAAGAAGACCGTTCTTTTTGCGGTGGGTGGCAAAGCTAAATCATTCCGCCACTACTTGGTGGATAACTGGATCACCAGGGTGCCCCCACGCGAGCCTCCGCGTATGTCGTGTACAACGGCATGATCACTGAAGAGGAGTGGAAGGAGTTCGTTGAGCAGCACTCCACCCCCGAGTTCAGGGTATGTTTGTGCGTACTCTTTTCTGAATTAATGCTCATAATGATTTATCCCTGATTTTCTAATTAATTTTCTGTTGTATTGTCTTAACAGCAAAGACAAGAACAAGCATGGCAAAACCGTGAAGCTAATCTCCACCCCCACACCATGGGACGAAGGGGATATATGGGCAGCCTCGAGGGATGGAAAGAAGCTGGTTTGCTGACGTAGAGGAACGAGGATGGCAGTGAATGCCTGATCGAGGATGTCTCTGAGGCGAGGAGGGTGCAGATGTTCATACTGGGATGTCAGACAACGACCAGCGAAGGTCAGAGGATATTTCGTCATGCTGCGACAGAACAACTGGCTAACCAAATTGTAAGTGTTTGAAAGTAGCTGTTAAATAACTTACTTATATAGTCAAGTGTTTGTTGATCTTAAATTTAGTGCTAACTTCTTTGACAATTGGATAGTATGAAGCGACACAGAGAGGAGAAGTAGACTTACACGCTCCTCCTTCTCAAGACGACACTCTCAATCAAGCGTTTGGGAAGAAGGATCACCCGGGGCGTGTTAGAGAATTTGGGGGAGAAGTACGTCAGAAGCACGTATTCCCGCCATCTGCTAGGAAGGGTCAGATGAGTGCTGCTGACGTTGAGGCGATGGTAGATCGTATGTTTGCTGCTGAGTGCCAAGCTAATGAGGAGAAACTGGCTGCAGAGCGCCGGGCTTACTAGGAGAGGCTGCAGCAAGCGTTGGATGCGATCCCACATGCGACTACTCAGCAGCAGCATGATCCTC
This sequence comes from Limonium bicolor, assembly GCA_023374045.1. Taxonomy (NCBI): domain Eukaryota; kingdom Viridiplantae; phylum Streptophyta; class Magnoliopsida; order Caryophyllales; family Plumbaginaceae; genus Limonium; species Limonium bicolor. Next base: position 26,472 of record JAIOTZ010001659.1, on the reverse strand, counting down.
CTCGACCGTCTTCCTCATCCAGTTGTGCTCCGGCCGCTGACCCGTACCCGTTTGCCAACATCCAGGTTAGCTTTGTTTAACTATTTCTCTCCTTAAATAAAGTCTTTTAAATAGTATTAGATTGGACTCACTTATTTATTTCACGTATTATCTATGTTTATTAAAGGAGCAAAAAAAATGTTGTCTCCAAATACCATTAGACGGGCACCCTGTAGATGTGGCCTATGGGATGGTGTTGCCATCAGGTCCACTCACGCTCATCAATTTCGTACGTCTACCCGCATTCTACGCGCGTATGACCTTGGACCTGATAATTGATGGATTTGAGAATGCATACCTTCCAATGGCGTTTGACAACAAATGCACGCTGATTGAAGCGAAGGGAGACATATTGCCCTGGCCAGCATGTTATATTGTTGTCACCGATGAGATAAGACTGTTTGACAACCATTTAGTATCTAATAAAATCCATTATTTAGCATTAAGTGTCTAATATAATCCATTATAGATCCCTGAGCCTCCTCGCCGCGTATCCCGGCCTAGAGAAGAAGAGATCAGCGCGCAGGCGGATCCTGTCAGAAGTACAAGGGTATGTTCTAAATAAATGTTTAATGTTACTATAATAATCAATTAGTAATTATCTTTACATTTATGTTTTGTTGCTTGTGTGTGAAGGGTAAGAATCCAGTGACTTGGGTGCGAAAAGTAAGAATCTAGCGCCCGTCCGGGCTCGCACCAGACTTCTGAGGCGCCTAAAAGTAAGTTCTCACTGCCAGCAAAAATTGTGGGTCGCTTAGGGCCTCGTCAGATGAATCTCTACGACAAGATCATTGCAAAGTCAAATCAAACTATCAACTTCATGATGACGCTTCCAAAGTCGATGTTTCACTATGAAGAAGATATGACCACGGTGATCAACTTTGGGGACATCAGAGAGATGATGTGTGGAGATTACCTGAACATTAACATTATTCAAGCTTATCTAAAGTAAGTGTTCTTTCCTCATACTGTAAAAACATATAGAATAAGTATCTATGAAGTTGCATTGGCTAACTTTTTATAGTATCTGTGATATAATAGAGGTCTACTTGAGAGATGTTATGAGAAGAACATCACCTCCATTACTGTGTGCCCGGAGCGTTTATTGTTCGACTCGGTCAATAGGGACCCGGGAGGTTTTGTGAATACATGACGCATTGCTTCAATGTTGCTGATGAACAGAAAAAATTATTTATTCTAATGCCGTATCACCAAACATGAGTTCTGATATAAAATTACATACTAATTAGCTAACTTTTCTACCTTCATTTCTCATTTCATTTTGTATTTGAAATTGTAGCCACTACTGGGCTTTGGTTATCTTTTGCACTGCCACCGCTACTCTGCTCGTTCTAGATCGACTAGGGCAGTGGACAGAATTCAACACTGAAGACTTAATCAAAACGTAAGTTTTTATTACTATTTAATTGTTTGTAAGTTTTTTGAACCAAAATTAATGTACTCGTTCATTTTGCTTAACGCTTTTGTTAATATATGTGACAGTTGTTACAGTAAAACCACTCAGGCAGAGTTTGCTGAAATGATCATCGATTACATCAAGGTTTGGTAATTCATGTATTTCATTTGTGCTGCTTATCTTTATACAATTATTTTACATTTGTGAATTTTGGTGATTTAGTGCCCTACCCAAAAGGATTCTAGGAGTTACGGGTACTACGTGATGCGGTATATGTACGAGTTATGCGGGTACTTCCCAGCATTTCAGAACTTTAGAGACAAGGTAATACGAACGCTATCTTGTATTTAATTCTTTTCAACAGATTTTTTGTGTCTTTATCTTAATCTCATTATGGGTTCCATTCCTTTTCTTGTTCCAGATTAAAGAGCATTATGCCCAATCCACAAATTACAGTGCAAAAGACTTGTATCATGTCAGAGAGAGCATGGCAGCCTTATTTATGAGAATGGAGTGGTAGACTAGCTAGCTAGCTTTTTGTATATATTGTAGTGGCATGAAACTGAAATGATCAGATTTAATGAATTGCTAGTTGCTGTAACAGATACTGTTGTATTGAATATTTTTTGTTGCTGTAACAGATTCAGCTATAACAGATTTTCGATCTGGTGTATATTAGATGTTATCTATGTTGCAATTGTGCGCAGAGAATGAATTTGTGTTGTTGCTATTTGATTCAGGTGTTTCAATTGTGCAGTTTCTGCACATCTGTTGCTCTGATGCCCTCTGTTGCATATCTGTTATAATTCTAGCTCTGTTGCAATTGTGTAGCTTTGTAATAAAAAAACGAAAATAAAAAAAATATACACTTTACATTACGGTTATTGGTAAAACCGTAATCTAAAGTCTACACTTTACATTACGGTTATTGGTAAAACCGTAATCTAAAGTCCATGACATGTGGGACTGGAAAAGGGCCTTTAATTACGGTTTTAAACCGTAATTAAAGACGTCGCCGCCTTTAGTGACGCCCGCGTAGACTACAGTTCAGAACCGTAATTATACACGGTTTTGGACCGAAATAGACTCTAGAAGCTAAAAAAGGGTATCCTGAGCAATTGCAATAATCGGGTTCATTGATATTCCTGGTATAGTAGATGCTATCACACATACAATCATACTCAATTCGATGGAATTAATTGAATGCTTCCTTTCCACCAGTGTGTAAACAACGAAAGACAAAAATAATAAATAATGGGTCAATGTGTTAACAACTACAAACACTTACATTCAGAGCATCAAAGCATCTAGATGCTCACGATAGCCTTGCAGTGAATGATGATCATGAATCTGAGAGTTAGATCTCACCCATCTCAGAGCCCAAGGTCTGACATCATGAGCACGCCAGTCTGAGCTAATTGCTGGTTTCAAAGTAGGGAAGTACGCATAAATCCAGCACTGTGCATATAAAAAAAAATGATTAAGCAGTACCAATTATTAATACTCAATGAGTCGTCAAATACTAGATGCACATTAGGACACATACCTCAAGTAATGTCATACAACCACCTATTCCACTAGAGTCGGCACGAGAGGCTATCCCAAGCTGGCGATATAACCATGCAAGAGTACCAGCTCCCCATGCATATTTATTAAGCTTCGTAGCACGCAACATGGGAGCTACTAACCAACACAGCTGTGGACTCAGACGGCCATGTGATTTTCCAGCTAATATGGTGGTACCCAACAGATGATACAACCAACCACACGCCTGCTTCATTGGATCTTCATGTCCATATCTATAGTGCTACACCAAGCCCGCAATGGATACAGCACCGGTATTCCATAGTGTCTCTGTCATAGTTTGAATATCTTTCCCAAAATCAAGACACTCTGCCATTACTTCCTTCAGCTCAGGGGTGGATGACTGCCCTAGCACTGCACGACCAACGATGGGGATTTGCAGTATCATCCACACATCTTGCAGGGTAATCATCATCTCACCGAATGACATATGGAATGAGTTTGTTTCAGGTTGCCACCTCTCCTCAAAAGCACAAATGAGGGACATATTGTTGTGTGGCATTGTAATATTCTGTAGGTGTTGTATACCATAATACTTAATCATGTTCCTTGCTCTTTTGCAAAAAACTTGATCTTTTGGCCAGCTAGTAAACACCACCTTACAGGATTTGAAACTCAAAACCCCACGATCCTAGATAATGACCATTATTTAACACTTAAAAAATGTAATGTGATTTACGTGATCAAATCCAGGAGAAGATATAGAACATACCTAAGTCGAGCACCATAAGTCAAGTGCTACATGACCCCCAAAGCTAGTGGTAACACTAGTGAGTAGTAGACCGCCAGGAACTGGCACCTCTGTCAACTTCCAAGAGGTAGGAATCATTGCAACCATCTATAGCGCTACTTCCTCATCAGTGTCATCCTCATGATCAATAATAGCATCATCTTCAGCATCCTCTTCCTCATTCATGTCGGGTGAGTCATCATTATCAGTAGCACCACCATCGTCATCAACATATGGCGAACACTCGATCATCACATAGTCCTCATTAGCACGTGCGTGTGATGGGCGTGGTAGATGTGATGAACTACCACCGCTTGACGTCTGAGCTTCAAATGGAGAAATCTGGTGGCTTCCTTCACCTGAGATGTTGTAGCTATCCCTGTGCAGTGGTTCTACAAACCAACCACTACTGGATCAACACAGGCATGTGTCTCTACGGTATATGATCGTACATCACCGAGTCATCCACCGCTTCCCTTGGTAATGTAGGTATCTAAAACGTCGGGTCGTTGAAAGATTGATCCTGATGGAACGATGAGTGACGTGGTGCTTCCATGGGGGGGAGGATTACTCGGCCCTTCACCAGAAGCACGTGCAGGACGGTACGAGGACATCATAGGCTGCTCCTTACCCGGTCTTTCTTCTTCTTCGTGTATTCATGTTGCACTTCTTTTTTAAGTCTATCCATCACTACATATGAATGTGACACAGTTATAATTCATTTATCATCAATTTAACATAAAATAAATTAAAATAAAAATAGGTTCGAGCCCCATCTGGGCTCGAACCTACAATATGAGAGCTCAACCAGGGCTCTACTTGAGCCTAGGCGAGCCAGTTATAGGTTCAAAACATTATTTAAAAAAAAACAGGTTCAAGCCCCACTTGGGCTTGACCTTGACAACAGAGAGTCGCTACCGGGCTCTACCCTAACAAAGAAGAGCCTTCTGCGGGCTTGATTTTTACTTGCAAGAGCCACGTATGGGCTCTAAGTGCTTGTTGGAACAATATCCTAGCTCGAGCCTTTCCTGGGCTCGACCAGAAAAAGAGAGAGCCTTCCACGGGCTCAACATTGGCAACGAAGAGGAGTGCAGTGGCTCGAATGCACAACAAAAAAAAGATTGGTGTCGAGCCCATGTTGGGCTCGACCACGGTGGAGGAGAGGAGCGCAGTGGCTTGACTACGGTGAAGGAGAGGAGAGCAGTGGCTCGAATACAAAAAAAACATGGGAACACGGGCTTGACCACGGTGGAGAAGAGGATTGTAGTGGCTAGACCATGGGGAAGGAGAGGAGTGCAACGGCTCGATCTGGGGTAACGCGAGCCCGTCAGGGGCTCTCCTCTGTAGGGATGGCAACGGGTCGGGTTCGGGTCGGGTGATGCTCCACCTGACCCGTCACCCGTTTTTCACCCGCACCATCCGACCTGGCCCATCACCCGCAACTTCATCACCCGTCACCCATTTCACCCGTCCGTTTATATATTTTTTCAGCAATTTTTTTTTGTTTTTAGCACTTTATATAAGCTTAATTTTTCAAAAAAAATCATTCATATTTGTTCAATAATACATACCACATCATCTAATATCAATAGCATACTCAAAAGATGGAGTATTAACCCAAATATTTCTAAATTATCTTAACAAAAATGAGATATGTATATTTTTTTATTTAATATAAATGCATACGGGTGGCGGGTCGAGTGAACGGGTCGGGTGACCGGGTGAAAAATATTCACCCGACCCATCACCCGTCACCCGCACCCGTTTCACCCGTTTTTTACCCGTTTATTTTGGATTTTTCACCCGTTTTTGCGGGTCGGATGGTCGGGTGAAACGGGTACCCGTTACCCATTGCCATCCCTACTCCTCTATTGAACTAGAGCCATTGCTGGGCTCGACAGCCATGGCTGAAAATTCTATTTTTTTTTCAAATTTTGCATCCTAGATCTAGCTTAATTGGAGTCTAATTTCAAAAAAATATCAGCAAATTCATATTCAGGACACCCAAATCTATAAGTTGGAATTTTTTTTTTTTTTGAAAAACTCGCCGGAAAATTTTTCTAGCGGTGATCCCGAGTGGTCGGCGGCGGTGGGTGGCGGCTCTGGCGGCGGCTCCGGTAGACAGAAAAAAGGTTCTGATGGAGGAGAGGGAGAGAGGATATAGAGTGAGTAAGAGAGAAATGAAGATTTTAAGGGAGTTTAGGCTATATATAGTGAGAGCGTTTTGTACCCAAAATTGGCATTTTCAACTACGATTTTGATACGACGTTCTGAAAGTGTAACAATATTTGTAATTTAGTCAAACATAACATAAAATGTTGTTTACTTACGTGGTGTCGCAATTATAATATTCAAACGCGATTAAAAGGGTTTAACGTCTTTTATTACAATTAGAGCGTTTTCACCTGAAATTAGCGTTTTCAACTAGGAATTCAGTACAACATCTGAAAATGTACCAATGTATGTAATTTAGTCAAACGTAACGTAAAATGTTGTTTACTTACGTGGAGTCGCAATTATAACGTTCAAACGCGATTAAAAAGGGTTTAACGTCTTTCGTTACATGATAAGTGTCCAAATGAGCATGTTTATTAGGTGTATTTCATATATAATATTAGCACTTTTCTTGCTCATTTCTCCACTTCGGTTAGTTTTCCTCTAGTTTATGTTTTATTATTTATCTCACAAAATTATTGGTTTAACATGAGGAAAACCAAGCTGGGACTAAAGTAGATAAAGAGACGAACACATAGACGCAAACGGCTCGAAAAACGGAGCCCAAACGAACAATCTAGAGCCGGTCGAAGTTAGAAGAAATAAGTCACGACGACGCGAGATAACGGGCGGACTAGAGGGCGTAACCGCCTCGCGGTCAACAGAGAGACAACCGCCTCTTAATGGGCGGTCTAGAGAGGCGCAACCGCCTCGCGGACAGAACGAGAGAGTACCGCCTCTTAATAGGCGGTTAAGGAGGCGGACAAGGGATGAAGAACCGCCTCATATCTGGCGGTTAAGGAGGCGGACAAGAAGAGAGGCTACCGCCTCTCAAGCTGGCGGACAAGAGAGTGGTAACCGCCCACTATGTGGCGGACGTGAGATAGACAAACCGCGAGGCGGTACCAAAGCGGACACAGGACCAGACTAAAACTCGTCGCGAGCTTATCTTCTTCGCCCGGTCGTCTGCCTTCACCGACTGTCTGCAACTCGCGCAACTCGTCCACTGTCTGCGCCTACCTTAAATCACGCCTGTCTTCAGCTGTCTGTCCCCTGCAATAAATGAGAGCAATCATCGAGCTCAATCAAACTCTCACGCGTCTGTCTATCTTCTCTGCTTCCTCTCTTCTTCCTTTCCCTATATAAACCCACGAGCTTCACCCAATAAAACACACACGAATTCACCAATTCATCCACGACCACTTCACCACACGCATCTCATTTCTCTTCTCCCGCCTTCTCCATTTTATTTATTTTACATTCCACAAATTCACCTCTAGCCCTACGTACACAAAATAGCAGAGTGAGACGGAGTGATTACGGATGATTTCTATTACTCTCTCGTCTATCTATTTAATATGTTAGGCTAGTTTACGTTACTCTGGGAATAGTTATTATGTATCTGTATTATTATGCATATTTCTACTGGTTTATTTATATACAGTTTGTTACGCTTAAAGGTTATCTCGCACCTTTTAATAGATCTCGCGAATTTATTAAATTGCTCTACTAAGTCTATTTTGATCAGACCAGGTGATAAATAGACAGGTTAATTAAGGCGTAAAACTGGAGAAAACTTTATTATGATTTAATGAGTTAGTATTCAGTTGCAAATGTAATTCCTCAAATACTCCTCTGCCGTTCGCAGGCTTTTGCTTGAACCTTGATTAGAACCTTGCATTACAGGTGAACGAGTTCTTATGAGGCTATGACTTAGTCCTTAAGATATTTACAGGAACCTTGCCAAATTATTAAACCAGTAGAGATAGCTTAATTATGCAGATTATATTAACCTGACCCAGAGTTCCATTTTATTTATCTGTCAACTTAGTTTATTTTATCTTTTCTTTTTATTTATTTTACAAGTCAATTAATCCCCCCTCTTGTGACACGCTTAGGTACTAGAATATATATTAGTCCCACGGTTCGACATCCGGTTGCTTACATTTTCACTATACTACTGCGACCGGGATTTATTTGCAGCCCGACGTTATTTTTGGGTTTTAATTTCTTTCTTTTATGTTAATTATACCTGTTCTAACCACTCAGATTATAACGTCTGCATTACAATTAGAGCGTTTTTTTACAGTTTACACTAACGAAATGATTTTTTCAAAAAAACAAAAGTTACAACATGAGATCATTACATGTTTACAGCGTTAATATGATTTAAAAAAATTGGTATTGCGGTGATTAGTAATTTTGTACTGCGAATAGCAACCCAGTTTAACAATTTATGTGTATTTTGAAAAGTATAATTGTTTTTATTATCTAGTCACTCTTCATATTTATTTTTAAATTTTAATTAGTTTTTGTTGTTGTTTTTTCTATAATTTTTGTAATTTTGTAACGAAAATAAAACATCAAGCATATTTTGTAGTAAGTTGCAAATCTTAGGGATAATTTGTCAAATTCGCTCAAACCTCAGGGGTATCTGTTAAAATTCCCTAATAAAATAAGGTCCCTCAAACCCTTAAAACTGTATTTCAAACTCTTCTTTTGAAATTCCAGATTTTGCTGTAAATGGAAAGGACATGTTTTTGCCATTTTAGGCAAAAGCACAAAAACCTACTTTATGTCTTTATATCCAAACTTAACCAAAACTTGACTTTTCTTTCAAATCTTTTCTCCATCATTAAAATACCTAAAAGTCGTTGGTGGTGGTTAGAAATCATCTTTTAAGTTCAAAATATTTCAAACCACTCAAAATTACCAAAATATTTCTTAAGTCAAAATGTGAAATATAGGCAAACGATTCTGGATGAATCCTGCGCCCCAGAGTCCAGAAGAGTTGTTCCATAAGCATAGCTCTGGTCTGGAAGAATTTTTAAGAGGCTTGACTCCAGTCCAAAAGAATTACTCCAAAATGCAAGTATTGGCTTAAACACGTAAAAGAGGTTTAACTCACTAATACAAACTATTAAATCGGGGTTTTCAAATCAACAACAGCTGCCGAATGTCGTTCAATGGTCATCATTCATCGAGCAACATTCACTGATTACCAGTCAATGATCGTCGGGGTCATTAGTTAATGGTCACCGGTCAAAATGTATGGGGAAGGGAATCCCTCCCTAGTGGGAGGTGAAGAAGGTATGAAGTAATCTCATTCTCTTACTATTTTGCTAAAAATAAACAAATGCCTAAACAAACTATAGGAAACAAAATCAAAATGATTCCTTTTTTTTACTCTAGTCCAGAAGAATTACCCCAAAATGCAACTATTGGCTTAAGCACCTAAAAAAGGTTTAACTTACTAGTACAAACTTCATTAAATCGGGTTTCAAATAATCAACGACTGCCGGTCAATGGTCACCATTCATCAAGCTACATCTAGGGATGGCAATGGGTGACGGGTGCCCGTTTCACCCGACCACCCGACCCGCTAAAACGGGTAAAAAAACCCGAAAAAAACGGGTGAAAACGGGTGACGGGTGAAACGGGTGCGGGTGACGGGTCGGGTTGGGTGAACATTTTTCACCCGGTCACCCGACCCGTTCACCCGACCCGTCACCCGTTTGTATTATATTAACTAAAAAAATATGCTTATCCCATATTTTTTTAGATAATTTGGAAATATTTGGTTAATACTCTGTTTAAGTATTTTACTGACATTAGTTTATGTGGTATATATTGTTGAACAAATATGAGTGTATTTTTTGAAAAATTAAGCTTATATAAGGTGTTAAAAACAAAAATACTTGCTGAAAAAAATAAAAAACGGGTGACGGGTTCACCCGCTTCACCCGTTTCACCCGCGGGTGACGGGTGTGAAACGGGTGACGGGTGATGAAGTTGCGGGTGAGGGTTGGGTCGGGTGATGCGGGTGGAAAACAGGTGACGGGTCGGGTGGAGCGTCACCCGACCCGAACCCGACCCGTTGTCATCCCTAGCTACATCCACTAGTTACCGGTCACTGATCATTGGTCATCTGTCAATTGCCACCAATCAAAATGTATTGGAAAAGGGAATCGTCTCTAGTGGGAGGTGAAGAAGGTATGAGTAATCTCATTCTCTTACCTTTTTTCTAAAAATAAACAAATACCTAAACAAAAACAGAATCAAAATTATTCCTTTTTTTATTACCCAAAAACAAACACCCCTTAGTGTTTCCTTTACATCATACCTGTTCCTACTTGAAATCTGTTTCTTTCACCATTGCACTTCGAATCATCTTTCTATAGAAACTGAGACTTTTTATGTTGATTTCTTATATGAGAGAATTAGAGACATCTAAAAGTTGGAGATCATTGCAAAGAGGAATTATCAAAAAGATGAAATTAGGCCAACAGATAAGAAGTGCTGCAGTAGATTGTCTATAAAGAGTGTTAAAAGAGATGAAGTCATGTTACGACTAAAGATCAAAAGAAAAGAATTCCCCTGGTCTAAAAGTGACCGTCTGATGGCAATCTCCTCAAGCGGTCGATTAGCAAACCTTTTAGATAGTACAATAAGAGGTGAGAATTTCGAATCCGAAACATAAACCGTCGTATACAACACCAAAATATTTCATAATCATCAACGGAGCAAGAAATTAAAATGATGAAAGCTCAGCTTAACTAAGTAACAACAGCAGCAGACATCCAGCCCTTCCTAAAGCTAAAAAATTTCCACTTGTCAATCTCAAATACGAAAAACAATTTACCGCGAAAACTTTCTGAAAACCCTTATCAACATATAATGCCCGCCCGCATGTACCGTTATCCTATAAATTCAAACCCAAACCAAAAGCCCCAAAAACCAAAACCAAAAAAAAAAAAGTGGAAGGATTAAAGTTCCTATGCACAAGTTTGAACAATATCAAATTCTCAAATAATTCACCGCGTGCGGTTAAATGATCGTACAACCTTACATCAGTAAACCGGGATCCCACCGACTTATCATCTGGGACCCGAAAGTTCATCAGGACGAAGATTTGCGGTTGAATCCATTATCCAATCTGCGTTAGGGTGGTGTGTAAGCGTGTTGAAGTCTTGCTTACACATCTCTTCTTTCAGCCAATCTTCCCACCTCTCAGCTAACCCATCACCTTCAAGCATTCTAACCACGTCTGACATCTTAGGCCTTTCACCCGCAGTTCCCTGGGTGCATAGCAGCGCTACCTGGATTAATTGTTCCACCTCTTCTTGTATATAATTCCCCTCCAAATCTGCATCCACCAGCATTTCCAGTTTCTTGTCCTTCAACAGCGCTTTCACCTGTAATATTTTTATACATCAAACATCCATCCTCAGATTTTGTTTCCAATTTTTAATACAAATGGCGGAGAGAGGAGCTAATTTACCCAGTCTAGCAACATGACATCGTCATCATTGGCAAGCCGAGCAAGGTCAAATGCCCTCTGACCAGTTATGAGCTCCAGAAGCATGACTCCGTACCCAAAAACATCAGTTTTCTCTGATGATTTTCCAGTTGAAAGGTACTCCGGAGCTATATGACCAATTGTACCACGAACCGCGGTGGTAACATGAGTATCTTTGTAGTCCATTAGTTTGGCAAGACCAAAATCTCCCACCACTGCTTCAAACTCTTCATCTAACAGATATTTGCTGCTTTTACATCACGATGAATGATTTTTGGGTCACAGTGATCATGCAAGTAAGACAGCCCTCTAGCAGCTCCCAAAGCGATTCGTTTCCTTTTTGGCCAGTCCAGTGGAGGCTGAGTCTCCGGTCGTTCTATAACAAAGTAAAATCAATATAATGACCCGAAAAATGAGCTTCAGTTCCAAGCAAACCCACATTGGATTGATCCAAATCCCATTGTCTGGGCCAGTAAAGGGAAAGAACAAGAAACCAAAGATCAATGATGAGTCAACCAATACCTCTCAAACATGATGCCACACTTCCATTTGCCATGTAGGGGTAGACAAGCAACCTCTCTGTGGGGGTCATGCAAAACCCGCGTAGTCGAAGCAGGTTTCTATGAACAGCCATACTGATCATTTCTACTTCAGTCTGAAATTGAAGCTCTCCACCTTGAGTTCTTTCCTCTTTCAATCTCTTAACAGCAACCAGAGTCCCATCAGCCAGACGGCCCTTGTACACTTTACCAAACCCACCTCTTCCAAGGATGTTTTTATGGCTGAAATTATCGGAGGCCACTTGTAATTCCCTCAGGGAGAATCTCTTCAGCTGACCCAAGTGTACTTCAGGGTCTTCTTCAGCTGCATTATTAAATTTCAGTATTTGTTACAAGTTATAGGATAGAAAAGGATGGCCCAAACCACACAACTGTCAGTCGCTTAAGGGTTGTGTTTGTAACCTGGTACATCAAAGAAGTGATCTTGAGGTTGCCTGCTCCGGCAATAAGCAATAACAATTGCTGGAATCGCAAATAATAATGCGGCACCTGCAGCAACACCTCCAGCTATTGCTCCAGTAGCACTGTTACCAACTGTAATCATAACCAAAGAGAGGGTATACATATTCACCTACATATCTAAACATAAAAGACCTGAATAGACCTCTGGCTGGCCATAAATTATGCTGTCTGATATTACAATAGTTATCTCCCAAATGGTAATTAAATACAAAGTAAAAGCTATTTCTAGACATTTAAATTATTTTCAGTTACAAGGAATAACTGTTAATGACAAACCTGGAGATGAAGCCTCAGGTATTTCAGTTGTGGGAGGAGGCAGAGCTGAACGAGGTACTGTTAAATTGTCATTACCCTGAAAACTGCAACAGAAAAGACCATTATTTATAGATCAATTAAACAACACAAATATCTAAACAGTGAGGAGAGCTAACAAAAAGAGGGCATAAAAGAAGTACCTGATTGGGGTGAAAAGAGAAAAGGAACCATTGACAGGGACCACTCCAGACAGCCGGTTGAATGACAGATCACTGAACGCAACACAAAAACGATAAGTACTGGCTTCGCGACAAACAATTAAGTGAAACCAGTTGTTTGCATTGAAACGAGACAAGCTAAGTACTTACAGAACTTGCAGAGTTGATATAGTGGTTAAAGAGATGGGAATTGTTCCGGTCAACGAGTTGTTATTCAGCCTCCTGATAAGCAGAGAGTATAAGGTAAGATACACATGTAACTGTTAAAACAATTTGCCTGAACACATGATGAATGCCATAAAAGTTCGTGGGATGTCAGTAAAGACATTCATCTCTGGGAAATCAGATTTGTTTCAGGAGCCTCTTGGAAAAAGGACTTATCCAGTAATCCTGTAACAAGAGTGTCTCCTCAAGACTGCTACAATTGTCTTATTCCTTTTGTTCAACTGCAACAGTCAATTGCAACTTACTTTTCGTGGCTAAAATGGGTTCATTTTGCTGTTGAATTTCAGATAGGTGAATCAATAGCAATCTTTACTTCCAGAATATTCACTTTATTTCCCCTGGTATCTTTTCTTGCATAATATTATTTTCCCCGACACCCCTCCTGCTGTTCGAACACTCATGTATTTTCTAACCAAACTCTTGCTCTGCAAGAAAATGTAACCCAATATACTAGCATCACCCATTTCACCTTCCAGAACTGTCTTTGAAAAGTATCAGTTTATCCACAAATCAAGCTTGATTCTTCACTGTCGGGTCTTTCGAACATAGATACCCAGCTGCATGGAAATGGATTTCAATGTTCATCATCTTTCCCTGGGAAAGATAATTAACTTTTGGTGAGTACGTGACATGTCTTCAAATGCCTTTTTACCGATATCCAGATTAAGCCAATCCCCGCAACAAAAGAATGTTGGTGGTGCATAGACCTCAGATTCCAAATAATGTGAACCACTCCATCTATGAATCTCAAGCAGACGTATAGAACTCCGTGTATGTCAAGTTCCCTTCAGTCTTTTGTTACCCGACGCTTAGCCTCCGATTCTTTTCACCATAGTATGCATATATATATACATGATGCTTTGCCTTGTTGGTTGGTTGGTCAATTGGTCTCAGTTTATTCAGCAGATATGCTGACATTTATCTTTCTAAATGCGGCATACAGTGCTAGAAAGAGACATTTGTGCTTTTAACCTTAGATTTGTATTTATTTAATGGTAAGAAGGCCAAAACAAAACACAGAGCTATGAGCATGATAACTAGACACTCAGATCAGCATGCCGAAACCAACAAGGTTTACACTATCAAAAATGCAATCTAAAATACTAAAAATGAAACTTAAGTAGAAGATGAAGAGTTCATACAGAAAACGGAGCTTTCCAAGCTTTCCCAATGGAGTTGGAATTGGGCCATCTAGTTTGTTGAGATAGAGATCCAAGCTCACTAAGTTTTTCAAGCTCCCTAGCTCGGGAGGAATTGTCCCACTTAAGTTGTTACTGTAAAGTTCTCTGCCACAAGAAACAGATGTACATTTAAAGAATGTTATTGGATAATTACACTTAAATGGAGAAAGACCTTTCACAAACTATAAACTGAAGAGCAGACTGAATCATCCAACAATCTAACCAGTCCCTCAAACCAGCACAGGCAAATATGGCATACTTTATACTGTGGCAGTCATGCCAGAACCTTAGCTTCTCAATTGGGTGAAAGTTTAGTACATATGTAAATTTAACAACCTTAGGAAGAGCTCATATCATGCTGAAGAACCTTAATAAAAATAATGAAGACCTGCTGCACAAATGGAGCACAATTATAATGATTTGGCATACAACTGACTACAAACCAAAGATCTTTACTGTCCAGCATCCACCTCACACAACTTGTGAGTATTGTCAAAGCTCAAGGTTTGCACATAAAAAAAACTTTAAACAGCAATCTTTTTTTATCGAAGTATAGAAATCAGTATGCCATGGTACATGAAAATGTTGCTAATCATTAACAATAAATTTCTATTGGCGAACAGGAGCAGCATTTGAAAGAAAACAATTATATCATAAGTGTCTGAGAGCAATCTACTCCAAAATGCACTAATCTTCCTTCTCTCTCGCCTCCCTCGTTTACTTATTTATCAAATATGTGCATTCCAATATGCACTAGATGCAAAAAAAAATAAAAAATGAAAAGGTGAGCAGTGACACTTACAAATACTGCAGGTTTGGAAGCTGACCAAGGTTGGGAACAAGCTCACCAGACAGATTCGCATTCCCAAGATCACTGGTGACATGATAACTTTGATGTTAAGACTATGTACAACTAACAAAGAAGCTTTAGCAGTTCAATGAGTGAAAAGTACTTCACTTACACTCGAGTAACACTGTTATCATGTTGCAGGTAACATGGAACCACGTACATGGATTGACTAGAGTAGCATCCCAACTAGTTAAAACGCCATTGGGATCATCTAAACTAGTCTTCAGAGCACTCAGGGCATCACCTGTCTCGAGCACGAAGTCCCATTAGTTTCCGAAGTAAGTGGTAATCACAGTTTTGATCAACGTAGTGGAGAAAAATGCAGATGCAGTACCAAAAAAGATACATTCTATATAAAAGAGCTACTAATTAACCATCCTTCCTTAAAATAACAAGAGCCCCCCCCCCCCCCCCCACCCCCCCCCCCCCCCCCCCACCCCCCCCCCCCCCCCCCCCCCCCACCCCCCCCCCCCCCCCCCCCCCCCCCCCCCCCCCCCCCCCCCCCCCATGAAAGATAGTTATTAGCTGAATCAAGCTCCAGCATCAACTTATTATATATGACTACTCACCGATCAACAAATAACAGTCGAATAATTGTCAACTTCAAGAAGGAGAAAAACAAAAATAAGATAAGAGTTTGTAATTCTTAAGCAGCTAGTGTTGTGTATCATTACATTTTTCCTCACTTCACCAGAGCCCTAGGATGACTACACCCATCTACTGAAAACAGATTAACAAGGATATAAAATGCAATCAATTTTTGCACATGTGACTCGACAACTTAACCCCCGTCAACTGTTCGCCGGCAGAAGAAACTTAACCCCCAGCCAACAGTTCACCAGCAGAAGAAAAAGGCTGAACAACAATCGAAAATGCACTATAAAATGCATAATTTGACTTCACAAATGGGAGCCCTGGGATAACTATTTTTCCACATAACAAGCAGATGACCGACAATGGAAATTAAATATGTTGTTTTGAGGGTCTGACCTTACGATTCAAAGTCTTAATACAACTATTTACCTACATACCAAATATACAGCTACGGATAAAGGAAATCTATATGAACAAACCAAGCAGTTGAAAAACGCGTTGGAAATCGCCTCACTAAAGCGTTCTTAATCTTGCTACCAACACCCAGAGAATTTAAGTTCACAACCTAATACTCCCACGATGACCACAGCATTATATAAAAGGAAGGAATCATTACTCAATACGGAAATGAGTATAGATTGAGGCATGAGAGAAGTTGATATGATATAGTGTGAAAACCCACCCACCTTCAGCATTACCAGAGACAGTGAACCAAAAATCAAAAACCACAAGAGGCGCAACAAAGGCATCGAAGAAAACCCTTCTCCGCTGCCCTCTTTTCCATCCCCAAGAAGCTCCCGGACAAAGTGAAAAGCTAGCACGAGCTTGGGGACTTCATCGACTCTACAATCTTTCAAACCGTTTGCTTGGTCCTCCTCCAAACCAATCTAAGCTACCGATTTAATCCGGTTGACTAGCAGCACCACAATACAACTCTGTCAAACGCGCCCTGAAAGAAAAGAAAAAAAATGAACAGTGAAATCTAGTGGGTCAAACTCAAAGCAGATCGCTACCGCCAGCTTGAAAGCCATATTATCTCCCTCTCTTCCTCTTCTTCACCGAATGAGAAGATTTGTCGATTCAGAGTATGGGTTTTGATTCACATTGAATTAATTACCTTCCGTTTCGACCGTCGTTATTGGAGCAAGGGAAGGGAAGGGTCCTCCTGGTCAAACAAACCCCGGTCCCCCCCACCCTACTCTTTTAGAACTTGAGCGAGTGCTGCTCTCTTTCCATTGTTATTAGTATTTGTTTTCTTTTTCATTCTTTTTAAGTTCGCCTGGATCAAAGAGCATTTAGAGGCAGGGCAATGGACAAGTAGTAATGGCAATGGGGAGGCGAGAGAGTGGGTATAATTGATTCTTCCCGTGCTGACGGGGTCAATGTACTTTGCCGTTCGCTGCTCGTGTGGGTGAATATGATGAAGAGGACATCGGTTTCGCTTACTTCGAGTTGACGCGAATAATTCGTACTCTCTCCGTCCTGAATTGATCGTCCTTTTTGCTTTATAGCACGTTTTTCCACTTCAATTAAGTATATACTCCCTCCGTCCTGAATTGACCGTCTCCTTTACTTTATGACACGTTTTTTCACTACAATATTTAACATATAAGATAAAATAATTTTATAACATGAAACAGTGTAAACATATAGTTTATCATGTGACGAATCATTTGCAAAACTCAAATTTTAAAAAATTATTTTATCTTACATGTTAAATATGAAGTCAAACGACACGTCCAAATAGTGGACAAGACGGTCAATTCAGGACGGAGGGAGTAATATAAAATAATTTTAGAAAACTAAATTTTGTAACATATATTATCATGTAAGGATTCATATGCAAAACTTAAAATTTTAAAATTAATTTATCTTATATGTTAAAAATTGAAATCAAACGACATATCCAAATAGTAAACAGGACGGTCAATTCAGGACGGGGAGAGTATCATTTTATTTTCGGAGAGCATCCGTTATGTTATTCACCCCTCTCACAATCCTCATATTTATGTCACCAGAGCAAGTGAAAGTGGAATCCTCCTAAAAAATATTTTTTAATTTATCCCTCTCACAGCTTCATAAGTGTGTCCTAAAGTAGTATACTTTTTTTTTTGAGACAATTGTTGTATACTTCTTAGTTAAGACACTTACTCTTCTATGCTATATTCATGGAAAATTCATGAGATACCCTGTTTTCTTGTGGTTTTAGTAATTCAACTTTAAACATGTTTAAATGTTGTCCAAAATTGATAAAATTTTACATGAACGATGCTAAAGTGTTATATTTTGGTCAAATATCAAATTTGAAGTTTTTTAAACTCACGTGTGACCTATGGGACCCAATGAACAGTCACATATTTATTGGGTCCCACAGGTCACATGTGAGCTTAAAAAACTTCAAATTTGATATTGGACCAAAATATAACACTTTAGCATCGTCCATGTAAAATTTCATCAATTTTGGAACATTTAAACATGTTTAAAGTTGAATTATTAAAACAACGGGGATATATTGTGAATTATGTAAAAAAAACAGGGGTATATCGTAAATTTTCCCTATATTCATTTTCCTTTCGTGTATTTATTATGTGTCATTAAGGAATGTCTAAGGGCATCTATAATATAGTTTTATGAACGGATACATAAATGAAGAAATTAAAAAAATATTTCACAATACCAATTTTCTCTCTAGGCTATTAAGTATTAACTAAGACGCAAAATTGAACATACGGGCAGTCCGTGCAAAATACTATGCGAGCCACTGATATGGTAGTCTTAGTCACTGTTGATTGGGACTATTTTGTTGACTGTGTTGTTTTTTTATTATATTAACTTTAAATGATTGTAACTTTTAATATATAAATCCAAAATGAAAAAAATGATATCATCGTTCATTTAAATTCAAGCTCTTCAAAACAAGACTAGTCATGGATATGTTTTGACAACTTTGAAAAAAAAAACTATTTTTACATGTGTATGATGATAAACTAAAATCATATATGTTTCATTAGTTTTGATATTATGATTCATTAACTAATAAGTGGTGAATTAGATTACAAATTTAAACCCGATAAAATCATTATTGTTTTGTAATGTATTATTATTGTTGTACGATGTACACTACAACATTATTGATCTTTGAGGGCAATCTACATACTATCAAAGAGGGCAGCTGTATATTGCCCTTATAGATGAAATCAAACAAGGCTATGGTTGTTGCTCTGCTTGTCTACATCAACGAGGGCGAAATAAGACGTTGCCCTTGTTGAAAATATCAAAGAGGGCTACTAAAAGTCTCGTTGTTATTGAGAAAATCAAACAGGGCGACCTAAACAGCTCGTTGTCATTGATAAAATCAAAGAAAGCGACAGTAAAGCCTCGTTGTCTTTGATTTACTCAAAGAGGGCGACTTTGATAGTTGCCCTGGTTGTTAGTTTCCCATACACTACCATGAACTTATAATCTCCACATGCAACGAAGGCGACCTAGATGTGTCGTTGTCATTGATTAAATCAAAGAGGGCGACCTAAACGGCTGTTATCACTGATAAAAGAGAAACACACTTATTTCAGAGTAGCATAGTTTTCTTCGTAACTCAGTTTTCTCCTTCGATAGAACCGCAGCAAACTCATTTTCTCCTTCCTCGCTAGTCAGAGCTAACTCAAATTCAGATCGACTAGTAAACTCTTAACTAAATTTCCTTCTTCTCTATTCGACAGACGTGAAGAACACAGGCGCTAAGCAATTGATTTTCTTCCCTATTCGACAGACGCTACTCGAACAGGTATGTAACCTCTGTCTCTGATTTCACCCTAGTCTCTTCGATTTCTATGGCTAGTGTTTGCTCATCTTCCGTTTAATTTGTCAAGGTAAGGGATTACTTCCTCTGCTATTCGTTAATGTCTAGAACGAAGTCGGATTTATTCTGGTCTGGATTTGTTCACATAATCGTCTAGGGTTAGGGATTTTTCTTTCCAAGTTGTGCATGGTTGTAATAGAATCACGGTGAATTTTACTCTTCTTCCGTCTAGTGTTAGCTCATCTTTTTCCTCTACAATACGGTTAGGGATTACTTCGTCTTGCATTAGGGATTTTTCTGTTATTCTTGTGTGTGAATCCTTATTCTTGGGTACTGTTGCCGATGCCTTCTTAACATCTTTCTCAGAGAGGGTTTTAATTATATATACTATTTTATTTGAAGTTCTTTTCATTCTTTTTCTTCTTATGCTGTTTTGCGACTTGAGGTAAGTCTTCGGGAAATTTTCTCTTAAATACCGATTAAAATTTGTTTACTCTTCAATATTCTAATAAGTGTATCAAACGATCAGATTTTTTACCGCACTGATCATCTGAATCAAACTCCAATTTCATTTTCAAGCTGAGATTCACCTCATCTCAATAGTAAAGCCTAACCCCAATTTTATTACTATATACTTGTCTAATTTTCATTTTTTTTAAATACTATATGCTAATAATTTTAGGGTACCAACAAATAACTTGTTTCGTTTTGTATATGGGATGTAGAATAGCTACCAGGAGTACTTAAAGCTCAAGGCCAGGGTTGAAGTCTTACAGAAATCGCAGAGGTCATACATAGCTTCCCAATTTTCATGACATTCATTGTTTACCTAACCTTATTACTCATTATAGATAAGTAGAATATAAGAGATGGATGCTGTCTTGTGCTGTTCAATATTCAGGAACTTGCTAGGAGAAGATTTGGGTCCGTTGAGCTTGAAGGAGCTTGAGCAGCTGGAGCATCAGCTTGAAATGTCACTGAAGCAAATTAGGTTGACAAAGATAATAATAAAAACTGTTGCAGGACTTGTTCAAAGTACTGTTGCAGGCTAATAATAATTTTAGTTAGATATTATGGTCCTCATCAGGGTGCTTAAAACGTTTAATTTGGGTAGCTAGGTGTTAGTAGGTCATGAGCCCTAATCTAGTGCTGATATATACCATAGCAGTAATGTCAGTTTCAGAACTTTATCTTGGTCGATGAATGAAGATCAACAACAAACATATTGATTAATTAGGTCAGAGTTCACAATTAATTTTAAGAATTTAGTTAGCTAGGTAGGGCATATTATATATGTGTGAAAGAACAGTTACTACTTTATGAATATAACAAAGAAAACATTGTTTTTTCTTGTTGCAGACACAATGTATGCTTGATCAACTGTCGGACTTACAACGGAGGGGATGTTTTTTTGTATCCAGCCGACCCGATTCAACCAGATTTGTTATGCTTTGTGTCGAATACCTGACATTTGATTACTTGATGTTGGAGAACAGGAACAAGATCTTATTGAAACAAACAGAGCTCTGATGAAGAAGGTAATTATTAGATTTTGCTTATTAATAATTTTGTTTATAATTAAGTAGGCATTGGTTTGATGAATAATGACTATATTAATAGCTAGATAGATGAATAATGACTATATTAATAGCTAGATAGAACCCAATGAAACTGGGAGAGATGGAAGCAACTCAAGTTATTGAAGTTGATCAGACGATAACGAGTTCAAGTCAGCATGCTAACAATGGATTCAACATACATGGTTGGATGCCATGAATTCCCGGATGATGAATTGATTAAAGAGTGCCATTTTATGTATCTGTCATCTCTCTTTTTGTGTGTGTGTGTTTTTTTTTTGAAAAAAATCTGGTTGTGTATTTTGCTTTAGCCTAATTAATTTGTCTCTGAAATTATGACTTTTGTTATCATGTCACTACTGTTATGGTTGAATTTATAAGGATAAGTAGTTGTTTGTCAAGTTAATTTGTAAATGAAGTTCATCATTTTCCATACACTCGTTACTTGTTCCCATCTATTGATCAGCTAAGCTAGCTCTAAGCTAACATATTTATCATTTATGTATGTCTTTCTCTGTGTCATGAAGCAATTTAAGGTGAAGTATAAGTAATATGTCGTTTACTTTCTGTTGCAGCGGGGATGAGGAAGAGGAGAAACAGAAACAGAGGATAGTATTGGATACAGTATACCATCATACCTTTAGAGTATTCTCTGCCATACTAACTGAAAATGAAGCTTCTCTATCGTCTGGTAAATGCTTACTTACATATTCTCCTTTTGTTTCGAGAAGATGCTGGACTATCTTTTTTCATCTTCTCTCTGTCGCGGGCATGCCTGAATTTCCACAATATAAATACTAGCTAGTAACTGTAGTAAAATAAATAAAGAACTTGGTGAATTAATGGGAAGGAATTCTAAAAGGACCCACATGGATTGGATGCATGATTATCCCTCTGGATGTAGTAGTTTTTTTTAACTTTTGATCTGATCCAAACAATCGTCATTACTGGGAAGACATAATAAATATCTAAAAAGGTAATTCAAGAAGAATGAAATATTTTGTCCGTCTAATTTGTATCGATATGAAATTCAGAACCTCTGTCCGTCTTTTTTGTTCTTTATGTTATGAAATATTCTTGAATCAAATTATTTAAAGTTATGGCAACCAATCTTGATTCAAGCTAGCTAGCCAGCTAACAATCACATCTATTGTATGATTTATCATGGTTAAACTTTATATTGCAGGGTCATCGCATCTCCTTTTGTCAACCAGGATGAAAATTGCTCTTGACGCAACCAGGGGTCTTGCTTTTCTGCACGAGGAAGCTGAAAGACCTGTCATGTATCATGATTACAAGACTTCTAACATTCTTTTGGATGCGGTAGGTAATATACTGTCCCCGAAGTTTCGGTTACTACCCATGTTTCGGTTACTGCCCAAGTTTCCCTAAATCATCAAAGCTCACGAGTCTAAAGTGTCACTCTATGTTGCACTAAATATGTCGTTCAGATGTTATTTGTGATCAGAGTTCCTTATTCTGTTGATTAACTTGTGTAGCGAAGGGCACCAGCTTGGACAGATAGGATACTCTTCAAGAACCGGCATGCCCATCATTGATTCAGTGGTCAGTAATATTTATGCCTTGAGGAAACTACTAGTTTTTTTAATTTTGTTTTTTTACTAGATTTTTAAACGTCTTGGGTTGTGATAGGTGCCAGGCGGCCCAGCATATTTGCATTTGGACACTAGTGTTGTGCTTGTACACGTTAATGATGAGGTGAAATATTCATAAATAAAACAAGTTTGATTTCCTTAAAATTAATATGCGATGAATTATCTCTAGTTAGCTGAAGATAATACAACCTTAACAATTGAGCATTAACTTACTATTCTACTACTGCACATTTAATAGCACATAGATGATGTTGTATGGTTCTTTTTTTTCATATTTAGGAATTATAGTTCTGACATGGTACTAGGTGGTGTTTGGTACTAAATGAGCATGAGTTATGAGACTCTTAGAGTCATTACTAATAAGATTAGAATAATTATTATGCTATGTGACTCTTAGAGGTGTTGATTCAATCTACTACTATTTGCTTATGCAGGTTGTAACCCAGTTCCTAGACCTAGAGACTCTGCTTGATAACAGTGTAAACCAAAGGGTTAAGTTTCATGTTGAGAGGGGTGACTTTCCAATCACGCTAGAATTGGAGGTGTGGGTCTGTATATTCCATTTCTTATAACTGGTAAAAAGTAGATTGTGGGATCTATTGAATATTGTCTTCTTGTTCTATGCAAATCAACGATTGGAAGAATGTGAAAGTCTTATGCAAGTAATCATAATTAATCTTATTCGAAGGTTTATGGCGTGTTTTGGTATTTGAATCTTGATCTGAACTGTTTGAATATTGTCATTTAATGCAAAAGAGCTTACTGTGAGTATGAGGATGATTAGAAAGAGGGTAGGCTAGATGTTTAGGTGCTTGAGTCTGATTTTATTTTTTTTTCTAAAAAATATATCTATGAGGGCAACAAAAGTCGCCCTGATAGAACATCAAAGGGGGCGACCAAAAAGCTTTGTCACCATTGACAGAAATCAAAGGGGGCGACTAAAACAACTCGCCCCCATAGATAGCAATCGCAGTCGTCACCGTAGAATGAAATGAAGTTCTCCTGAGAATAACGATCCAAGAGGGCGAGGTAAAAGGTTGCCCTCTTTGATAGATATCAAAGAGGGCGAGGTTTTGAACATGCCTCTATTGACACCAAACAACGGAGGTGACTGCATTAAGTTGCCCTCCTTGATCATCCATTAAAGAGAGCAACAATATTGCTTCCTCTGCTTCATCTCAACGAGGGTGACTTTAGTTGCCCTCTTAGATCTTATCAAACAGGGCGACCAAACTAGGTCGTCACCATATTCTATCATGGCATATCTTAAGAGGCAATCGTGGAGGCAATTATTAGGTCGCCCTCTTAGGCTAACGTGGCAAGTTTTTGATCTATCAGGGCAATAAAAGTTGCCCTCATAGATCTCATATGTTGTAGTGGTATTTTAAATCTTATATGGTGAATCATGTATTTTTCTTACGTACCAAATATTGTTTTGTGTTGTATTATTATTTAAAATTTTCTTTTTATGTGACTGATGATTCACTAAAATGATGTTATGATTTATTAAATTTGATATTATGACTCATTGAAATTGGCATTATGATATGATTCATTAACTAATAAGTGGTGAATTAGATAACAAACTCCGGAACCGATAAAAAATCATTATTGTTTTAGGGTATTATTGTTGTATTGTAATATATTTTAAACCTTATATGGTGAATGGTGTATTCTTCTTACGTACCAAATATTGTTTTGTGTAGTTTTTGTTTAAAAGTTTTCTATTTATATGTGATTGATGATTCATCAAAGTGATGTTATGACTTATTAAATTTGATATTATGATTCATTAAATAATAAGTGGTGAATTAGATAACAAAATTTGGAACAAATAATGAATCATTATTGTTTTGTGGTGTATTATTAATATTATATGGTGTATTCTAAACTGTATGTGGTGAATCATAAGTGAAGTTGATATGTACATATAACTAACATAAATTTTAAACATGTCAAAACATATCATGACTGGTCTAGGTTTAAAGAGCTTGAATTTAGATGAACAATGGTGCAAAAATTTTTAGTTTTGGACTTATATTTTAAAAGTTATGACTATTTAAAGTTAATACAAATATTACCATCATTTATTATGCCACATAAGCAGTTCAGTCAGCAAACTGACTAGACTACCACATATACCGCACCATATTCGAAGCGAGCGTCCCGCACTATCTACCGACTGCAACTAAGAACCCCCACTTTTTATGACACAATGCTATGTGTGTCTCCCTCTTATATTTTCTCTCACATGATAGGTGTGGATGTCTTAATTAAGAACTTAGGAGAGAGACAAACTTGTGAGAGAGATCAAAATAATAATGTTACTTTTTGGGTGGAATCCACCACAACTGCTGTGGATGCCCTTAGGCTCTTAAAAAAAAGTTGCTTCTTGGAACAAAAATTATTTGCTTATAATTCTTATATACTCCCTTCCTCCTCTTATGTTTTTTTTTTATTTTAAGTTGAATTTTACTTCAATATTTAATATATACCACAAACATATGTAGTTATCATATATACTAAAAAGCACGGTAATTATATGTTTATAGTACCATTTAAGTGCACATCAAATACAATTACAAACACCTTTGAAACTTCAAAAGAAATAAAAAAACCAATCTCTAACTATCATTTCACATCAACAATCTTTCTTGTTCTAAATTGCTACCTATTGCAATCATATTAAAAAATTAAGATGGATAGTATATAAGAACAAAAAAAAAACAATCCAAAATAATTAAATTAATTTACATAATATAGAATTTTCTTATTATATAATATTGATGATTATTCACATTTTTTATGGTTGTTGTTCATTTACAACAAATTTTCATTTTAATAAGTTTTATTCTTTTTTGTGATTATTCATAATATCCGACAATGAATTAAACTAAAATTTGATGGTCTCTGATAAAAGAATTTTTTTTAACATGTGCGGTATTCTATACATTAGCTTCATTGTAATGGTATTCAGTGAAATATCCCATATTTATTTATTAGGACTGTTATTGATGCTACTATATTTATTTCTGTTAAAATCTGTAATAAAAAAATTATTGATAGCAGTAACTAGCACGATACGGACGAGGAGTATGAAAACTAAAAGTATATGCTAGAAATGCTGATAGTCTCGTGCCCAAATAAATTAGGTTAGGCTTGAAGAGAAGGTACGATCGAGGCCTAATGTCTTTCTTGTAACTTTCATTAAACAGATAAGATCTCACATTTTGTTCGTACAAAACGGATCGATGCAAGAGAAGTGACCGTGCGTGTGTGTCTTCCCAATTTTCACGCATAAGCGTAATCACACGATTCATCAATTTTGTTCTTGCTACGACCGGCGCTTCGATCAGATTTTAAATTTCTTAAGAATGGTATCATCGAATGAGAATTTGTTTAATTTCTTTGTGTTTATGTGATTGTTTCGTATTCCAGGTTGTATGCTTGAGATTTGATTATGACTTAAATTATTTTCTTCCTACAATAAAACATCGGCTAGTATTTGAAAATCAATTTGTTCATCGTCGCTGATTGTTGTTAGCTATTTCACATTGAAATGAAGTCACAGAATAGTAGAATTTTATTTGAATAGGGTTAGAAATCCCACACTAATTAAGTTTTTATGATAGTTTATATATATTAATGTTCTCTCTTTGTTGTTTTTTTTTTTAATTGATTCATTGATATAGTATGATCTAATTAAGACACTAGCTAATTCTCCACTATTTGGCTGGCTTTGTAGATACATTTTGTGCTTTTGATCAATCGACAAGGAAAAGTGAGGTTAACGAAATGGTACTCACCTTACTCTCAAAAGGAAAGGACAAAGGTATTTCAAATTTATAGTTT
>JAIOTZ010001658.1:0-30446 GCA_023374045.1 Limonium bicolor | reverse complement strand
CAAGACACTCATTATTGGTTTTTATGTTCAGCCCTATTTTGCGAGGGTTTCTGAATTAACCATGATTCTGCATTGAAGAACGGGGAATTTAGGAGAAAAAAAAAGGAAAAACCTCGTTTCTTGCTTTTATTCTGAGGCATTTACTGCAACCTCAAAGAATATTAATGCTTTTCCTTTAGAAGAGGGTTTTTTTCTTTTCTTTTTTTCTTTTTCTTCTTCTTTCTTTTGCACAAAAACCCTTTTTAAGACTTTCACCCAAAAGATTTTTCACAATTTGAAAAGAAAAGAACAAGTACCCAGAAGTACAATAAGGAAGGAATTAGGAGAAAGATCATATACTTACGTTAAATAAAAAGAATCAAGAAGTTAAAAACATGAATCTACAAGTCATTAGAGAGCTTACCTCTTGAGAGAACAAGCTTTAGTCATTCCCAATCTCATATCAATCAAAAATCAAAATGCAAAAATTTTAGTAAACATCGATAAACTCACAACTTATGCTATTATAATAAAAAATTTATTTTTAAGGGGATCCCTGCCCTACACTTGGCAGGAACACTGTCCCCAGTGTTCAAAAGAACAATAAAATGGAATTGTTTTTTTTGGGAAACATGAAATACTATAATGAAAGCAAATTAAAAAACAATAACATAAAATGAAAAGAGAAAATTAAATGAGACGAAGGACTCCCTGTTTGATAGTGAAGGCGTGAGGAGGAACTGCCCTACACTTAGCCTTTTAGGCTATTTGGCATCATTTGAGATCCGGGGCAAGATAGTGACTGAATTCACATGCTCCCGTGGATTTGTTTGCGTTTGGGACGGGAGCTGACCTTGTTGGCGCGGTTACGTCAGAAGTTGCTGTAACTGCAACTGCAACGATTTGTGCTCCTTGCGAATGGTCGAGATCTCGTTGTGAGTATCCTGGGTTTTGTTCATCAGGGCTGACATCATGTCTCGAAGTTCAGCCATTTCAGCCTCTGATGATGATGCAGGATGGGATGGTCTGAATTGCCTTGGACCCCTGTAGCCGGCTTGACTTTGAAAGTGTTGAGGGGTTGGTTCCCCTGTTGCCATGGCTGCCGATACCCTTGGTTACTCACATAATTGACTTCCTCAACACTCTGAAAGTCTGGCATATCAGGGCCCGGAGCGTGTGGTCGTGCACTAACCACATTCGCCTGTTGAGGAAGTTTGTTCATTGCTATTTGCTCCACCACCTTCTGTAGAGCACTAACCTTCGTGAAAGTTTGAGCATTGCTCTCCAACAACTGCTCATGACTTTGCATAAGTTTGTCAAATTTAGCGTCGCCCTCCCCACTTGATATAAACCTTCGGTACCACCCCTGTTCCACCGGTGGCCCAACCTAATCTCTTCGCAAAGAGATTCAACCCCACTAAGGAATTGATCTCCAGGCTTCTTCAATATGTCTGCACCAGGGATGAAAGGATCATGGTCTTGCATTGGTTGACCAATCCCTTGTAAACAACGATAGTTGTTCCTTGGTGAGGCCGTGGTGTGGACATTGTGCGCAAACCCTTTGAATCTGTCCCAAGTCTCACAGATGTTCTCCGAGCCTGGTTGCCTAAGTTGAAATATCGGCGATCATCTCCAGGGTGCGACTTGGTGTAAGAATTTATCATAAAACTTGGTTGCCATGTCCTCCCATGTGGTGATGGTACTGGGGGTAAACTGTGGTACCACTTGCTGGCGTTCCCCGTAAGACTATGGGGAAAGAGAGAAAGTCTGGCGTATTGGAGGACATTGTTTGAGGAAGTTAGGCTGTTTGTGTGTTGCAAGAATTTGGTGATGTGGAGCAAAGCATCCGGGTTTGTACCATCAAACATACCCAATTCCTTGATGCATCGGATTTGATGATAGGCTTAAGTTTTTGCCATTCATCATATTCATTTTGTGCGAGGAGTGGGAGGTCGATTGCTGGCTTTTGGCCTTGGTTAGAAGGCCGGTTTATATTTCGGACGGTAGGTGCTGCCATTGGTGTAGGAGGTAGGTGTTGTTGGTTTCTTCGTTGACGAATGGAGCGAAGAAGAGTCCTCTCGATTTCTGGGTCAAAATTTGCTAAATCTTCAGGAGAATTCGTGGACCGCAGAAGCATTCACTTTGATAACTTCAGGAGGAGCAGAGAAAACGTTATAATACTTCGTAATAATAAAAGAAATAATATAATGACATATTAAAATTAAAAAATACAAGAAGAAATGAAGTTTTGGTTATGCCGGAAACGGTGCCGGGTGTACGGCACCCGGCATTGGACTTCCTCCAATACTGCCGGGTTAAGAGTACCCGGCGTCGCGTCCGGACTTCTGCGAATCTCAAAAAACAATAAGAATCAACAATTAGGAAGTATTAGAAGAGAGATCTAAGCGAATGATGTAAGAAAAGAATAGAATACTATGAGGAATTTCACATTTTACAAAAATACTTTAAAACTAGAAATAATTTGAAGGTGCCGGACAGGTTACTGGGTTAGTTGTATCCGGCAGTGGACTTCCTCCACTAATGCCGGGTTGATTTTACCCGGTATCCCACCCGGCGAGTTCAAACTCGAAAAGAAAATTAAATAGGAACGGGAAAGGGAAGTTAACATAAAGAACAATGAAAAAGAATATTTATAGACAAATCAAGATTCGAAAAAGGACATGCGAAGTAAAAGTTGAAGTTTGATTATGCCGGGTCGTGCGCCGGGTAAACTCTATCCGGCGTAGGACTTTCCTCCAAGATGCCGGATGTAGAACACCCGGCAGTGTACCCTGCACATTCAACCGAAATGAAGTGAACAAATTAAAGAATAAAGAATAGGGCGTTTTACCGAATTTAGGACTTGGACGAATTCCAAGTCCCCGGCAACGGCGCCAATTTGCTAACAGGAAATTTGTAGGGATAAAACTATATATAAAAAGAATAAATACTAAACTAAACCTACAACTCTACTACGGGTAGCAAATAAAAACCCGGTCGGAGATAGTGTAAATATATTACGACCGAGAGTATCGTACCCAAGGGACTTATAGAAAACTAGTCCTAATCCGGGCAAAAGCCTATTCTAAACAAGGGGGGAATAGTAAAGGTTGATTCTAAACTAAGAAAATTAAATAAACTAACTTTGATTTGGGAGAATGTCAATGTAAGAGTATCATATGACCAATGATCAAGGGTGGCAAGTCTCAAAGAGGATTTGGTCTCGCAAAATGCATATGCCGGGTGGAATGCCGGACCTTGGCTACCCGGTAGATTCATGGTCTTGAATGCGCCGGACAACTTTCATCCGGCACCACATCCGGCATCGTACATTTCGTAAACAACACTTCCAGAATCGGGTCTGAATAAAGGAACTCATTATCCATACTTGCATCGTGCATACCAAATGCCGCGAATACAACCAGAATAATGGGGGAATTAGAGATTAATCCAAAACCTTAGGATTTGTTGTCCACTTTTCAGAACAACAATATTAAAGATCACCAAAATCCTAATCTATTCTACTCTTGCTTTTGGAAGCCTTAAGTAGAACTTAGAGATAAGAGAATAAGTAGCTACTTTATTCTACTTTGCATGAAGACTAGAACTCGGGTTAAGAAACTTGAAAATTCCATAAATGGTCATAAGATTTTTACAAGGAAATCTTCCCTAACCAAACATCTAACAAGGATCTCTACTTCACCATCCACTCAAACAAGGGAGAATTACATAAGGGAGAAGGAAATTGATCAAAGCCTTAACCCGAAAAGGAAATCTTCTCTTCTTCTTCGTGGATGGATCCGTAGAAATGCCTTGGACACCAACAATGGAATGTGGACGGAAATGAAGTGTGAATGGAGTGTATTTGGTATGTTGAAGTGTGTCAAATTGCAGCCTTTCTCGGCCTATTTATAGGCATCAAAATGTGGTTTGCCGGGCGTCGTGCCGGGTCACCAGTAGCCGGCACACGTGGGAAATGTGCCCAACCGTTAACGGTCGAAACCGCCAAATTTGCGCGAAACAGTGTATATGCCGGGTAGAAGATACCCGGCACCACACCCGGCACTAGCTAATCTCCAACGGTCAATAACTGCCATCGTCTGGTCAACCGTGGCGACTCTTCACTTATGCCGGATGGAATCTACCCGGCATCACATCCGGCAAGGCCTCTTTTCTGTTCCGTGTTCATGCCGTGCAGATGTAATCCGGCCTGGAGTCCGGCAGCATTTGAACTTTTGCCTAGAAAATCATTCCTTGCACAGAAAACTCATAAAAACATAAGTCTGTACAAATAATATACTTTAACACATAATATAACATATATATAACTCTATTTAGATAAATGTAATATTAAATCAAATGCATAAAATATGATAAGTATGCGGCTTATCAAGGCCCTACACTTACCTTTTGCTAGTCCTCGAGCAAAATAAGATTAGAAAGGAGTAATTACTTATGCACAAAACAGATAGACTTTAGAATGACAATAAGATAAATATTCTCAACTCCCTGACTCTATTTCATAAGTATCACTTAATCATCCTTATCCATCAAAACATACTAATGGGTATAACATAAAGACTTTCAAAATCGATCAAAAACTTTTGGGCTATTTTGCATAAGGGATTTGTAATCTCTCCTTTTTCCGGTTTCCATCATTCAGCTCTATTTTTCAAGAGATTCTGAATGTGGCCAAGACACTCATTATTGGTTTTTATGTTCAGCCCTATTTTGCGAGGGTTTCTGAATTAACCATGATTCTGTTTGCATTGAAGAACGGGGAATTTAGGAGAAAAATAAAAGGAAAAACTCTCGTTTCTTGCTTTTATTCTGAGGCATTTACTGCAACCTCAAAGAATATAATGCTTTTCCTTTAGAAGAAGGTTTTTTTTCTTTTCTTTTTTTCTTTTTCTTCTTCTTTCTTTTGCACAAAAACCCTTTTTAAGACTTTCACCCAAAAGATTTTTCACAATTTGAAAAAGAAAAGAAACAAGTACCCAGAAGTACAATAAGGAAGGAATTAGGAGAAAGATCATATACTTACGTTAAATAAAAAGAATCAAGAAGTTAAAAACATGAATCTACAAGTCATTAGAGAGCTTACCTCTTGAGAGAACAAGCTTTTAGTCATTCCCAAACTCATCTCAATCAAAAACATGCAAAAAGTTTAGTAAAACATCGATAAAACTCACAACTTATGCATATTATAAATAAAAATTTATTTTTAAGGGGGATCCCAGCCCTACACTTGGCAAGAACACTGTCCCCAGTGTTCAAAAAGGAACAATAAAATGGAATTTTTTTTGGGAAACATGAAATACTATAATGAAAGCAAATTAAAAAACAATAACATAAAATGAAAAGAGAAAAATTAAATGAGACGAAGGACTCCCCTGTTTGATAGTGAAGGCGTGAGGAGGAACTGCCCTACACTTAGCCTTTTAGGCTATTTGGCATCATTTGAGATCCGGGGCAAGATAGTGACTGAATTCGCATGCTCCCGTGGATTTGTTTGCGTTTGGGACGGGAGCTGACCTTGTTGGCGCGGTTGCGTCAGAAGTTGCTGTAACTGCAACTGCAACGATTTGTGCTCCTTGCGAATGGTCGAGATCTCGTTGTGAGTATCCTGGGTTTTGTTCATCAGGGCTGACATCATGTCTCGAAGTTCAGCCATTTCAGCCTCTGATGATGATGCAGGATGGGATGGTCTGAATTGCCTTGGACCTCCCTGGTAGCCGGCTTGACTTTGAAAGTGTTGAGGGGGTTGGTTCCCCTGTTGCTATGGATGAAAAGCCGCAGTGCACATGTGACGCCAAGAAAGAGTACGCGAAGAAGGCCCAGGAAGAAAAATTGATTCAATTTGTCATGGGACTAGACGAGACCTACTCAACTGTTAAATCCAACATTCTTCTTCGAGAGCAATTACCTTATGTAGAAGAATCGTTTGCCATAGTTATCCATGAAGAAAGGCGAAGACAAGTAGGTTCAAAAAATGAACAGGGACAGGAAACCCTAGCTTTCCTCGCCGAGAAGAATAAGTTCAGTTCTTTCCAATCTGCGAGAAAACCCACTAAAGATATGAGTAAGTAGTGTACAAAATGTCAAAGGAAAGGACATACAAGAGAAACCTGCTTCGAGGTAGTGGGTTATCCAGACTGGTGGAAAAAGAAAACGAGAACTCTAGCTGGAACGGCTACCATTGAAGAAGACAAAGTTAGATCAGATCGCACGCGTCATCCAGCAGAACCGAGTTTGACAGAGCAAGAACTAAGCCAACTGAGAACTCTCCTAGCCAAGAACCAAACAGACACGCACCAGTCAGGAGAATATTGCAGCTTCGCAGGTAAGTACTCTTATAAACCTTATTGCTCCGTCTGTTTAACTAGCCAACAACAAGATGTACAATTGCATTCTTGAATCGTAGACTCAGGAGCTTCTGAACATATATGTGGAAATAAGAGTCTTTTCATTGATCTAGTTAATTTGCCTGAGATTCGTGATATTACCATGCCTGATGGACACATACAGAAAGTATATCAACATGGTAGAGTTAGGCTAGGAAAGAAATTCATTCTGGAGAATGTTCTGTTTGTCGAAGCATTTGGTTTTAATCTTGTATCTATTAGTAGATTAATCAGAAAGATTAAACTGCCTCTTATATTCCATGAAAACTCATGCTATGTGCATGACCATGAGAGCAAAGACACTTGGGTTATAGGCAAGACTGATAATGGGTTGTACTTTTTCCAGAATGACAGCTTAGATCACTTGTATGATGGAAATGCTAAACGATGTGCACAGTTTTCCTGTCATAGTACAGAGAGCAAGAATTGTCCTAAATTGTGGCATGCTAGATTAGGACATGTACCCTATTCCAAATTGGTACATCTAGGATTAATAAAAATGGATAGTGTACAAGGTAGTATATCTTGTGATGTTTGCCACAAAGCTAGAGCTGTTAGGAAACCTTTTCCTAATTCTTCTATAAAAAACAAAAAGATCTTTTGAACTTGTGCATGTGGATGTATGGGGACCTTTCAAGGTTCCCACACGTGATGGGAAAAGGTATTTCTTGACTCTTGTTGATGACTATACCAGGTGTACATGGGTGCAGTTGCTTGTTACTAAATCTGACGCTTTTTATTTCCTCGCATGTTTCATTAAGCTCATAGAAAGATAGTTCGAAACAAAAATTAAAATTGTTAGAAGTGATAACGCTTATGAGCTTGGAAACAGCAATGAAGGTGTTAAAATTTTCAGAGAAAGTGGAATAATACATCAGACTTCTTGTGCTCACTCTCCACAACGAAATGGAGTTGTGGAGAGGAAACATAGATATCTGTTCCGTGCCTTGTTTATCAATCCAATCTTGACCTTAGTTTATGGGGGGAGTGTATTCTGTATGCTACTCACCTGATTAATAGGTTACCATCAAGAGTGATAAATGGGTTAACTCCTTACAAGCTGTTATACAATAAGAAACCTGATTATGAATCCATGAAAACTTTCGGTTGCCTTTGTTACAAGACTGATGTGAGGAAATTTAAAGGAAAATTTGATACTAGAGGGTCTGCATGTGTTTACTTAGGAATAGCAGACAATAAGAAAGGATTTAAAGTTCTGTGTTTAGAGGACAAAACTGTCACTATTAGCAGGGACCTTACCTTCTTTGAGACTGAATTCCCACTGCACACCAAAGAGATTCCAGACCACCAACCCACCTCTTCCACTTACCAAGGAAATGTTTGGTATGATAGTGAAGAAGATATTTCCACATCTGAAAACATCAACACTAGAAACATCATCTCAACAGACACCCAAGCTACCACTCACACCCAAACTGTCACTCCTGATGAGACCACTACACTTCCCACACAAGTGACCCAAACTGCCACTCCTGATGAGAGCACTACACCTCTAAGAAGATCTAGTAGAGAAACTCACCCCCCAACCTACCTTGGAGATTATTTCCTAGGAGAAGCTAACATAGGAAATGAAACTGATGATTTTTTCAGTCAGATCCAGTGTGACAGATTACAAAGAGGTGAGAGTAATACCAGCCCCTCCAATGAAAGTCTTGTTAGCTTGAAACCTGATAAAACCATCCCTGTTACAGCCTTGAGTGCCCAATCCCTTTCTGTTCACAAACAGCTACACACTATAAAGGAACCCAAGTCATACAAAATTGCTATAAAACACCCTGCTTGGTTACAAGCAATGAAAGATGAGTTTAAAGCTCTAAAGGAAAATAAGACATGGAGTATTGTAGACTTACCACCAGGTAGACATGTAGTTGGAAATAAGTGGGTCTTTAAACTGAAAATCAAATCTAATGGAGAGATAGAAAGGTACAAGGCAAGGTTAGTTGCCAAATGATACACCCAAAAGTACGGTGAGGATTATTGGGAAACTTTCTCTCCGGTTGTCAAGATGACTACCATTAGAACTCTTGTCAGTGTGGCTGTAAAAAAAAAGGCTAGAATATCATCCAATTAGACATAAATAATGCCTTTTTACATGGAGATTTGCAGAAAGAAGTATATATGGAAGTACTGGATGGGATGAAAGATGTCTACAAGGGTAAGGTGTGTTAATTGCACAAATCCTTATATGGGCTGAAGCAAGCTTCACGCCAATGGTATGACAAGCTTTTTGTTTTCCTTAAACTTCATGGATATGTACAATCTGAAAATGACTACTCACTCTTTATAAAGTTCAATGGCATGTCAAGAACCTTTTTAGGTGTATATGTAGATGACATTATCGGCACAGGGAATGACACAGTAGAGATCGACATAATAAAGGAAGCACTCAACCAGCAGTTCAAAATCAAAGATCTGGGTAGTTTAAGCTACTTTCTTGGCATGGAGTTTCTGTACACTCCACAGGGAGTCATTATAAACCAATCCAAATATGCTCAAGAAATATTAGATGATTACTTAGCTCCTAATTCTAAACCTGCAGTTGTTCCTTTACCCACAGGAAAGAAAGAGCACACACACACACAGAAAAATCGCAGCAACAGTTACAGTTGGATGATCCTACTAGCTACAGACGCCTAGTTGGAAGACTAAACTTCCTCACAACAACTAGACCATACTTGACATATCCAGTACACTATCTCAGCCAGTTCCTCAAAGAACCTTCTGAAGAACATATGCAGGCTGCTCTGCACCTCCTTTGCTATGTTAAAGGAACAAGAACCCAAGGTATATTTTTTAACAATCTCCCTGATCTGACCTTTTCTGCCTACTGTGATGCAGATTGGGCAAGTTGCCCGTTAACTCGAAGATCAACCAGTGGATACATCATATTGCTAGGAGGGACAGCCATCAGCTGGAAGTCCAACAAACAGCACACTGTCGCCTTGTCCACTGCTGAATCTGAGTACCGGTTGATCAGGAGAGTTACCACTGAGTTAACCTGGCTCTCCCGCATACTTCACGAGCTAGGAGTCGAAGGAATAACACCAATCACGGTCAACTGTGATAATAAGGCTGCAATGTACATTGCAAGAAATCCAGTCTTCCATGAACGAACGAAGCACATCGAACTTGATTGCCACCTCGTTCGTGAGAAGATAAAAGAAGGACTGATAACCCTTCAATACATTCTTGGCAGTCACCAACTTGCAGACATTCTGACCAAACAAGGAACAACTAAAGACTACAAGTATTTCCTGGACAGAACCAGTCACCAAGAATCAGAATTTGCACAACCTGACAAACGTGGCTGACACTGTCTCATAAACAAGATTCGATTAGTTGTATCTCCAACTGCCCTTCATCTTGAGGGGGAGTATTGAAATACTATACTCTATAGTATTCCCACCATAGTTTAGTATTAGTATTTCTTACTAAATGTTGTAGCAGTCTGTTTAGTGTATTAGTGTGCGCCTCTGTAGTGTATATATAAATATGCACAGATAGATAGATGCGTTTTGTACATTGACACCCTGTTACACACAATCAAGAAGTATTCTCTCAAATATAATGTTTTGTCAAAGTTCTCTCTCTCTCCCGATTTTCCATGGTAAAGCGACTCCCCATTTTCTAAAAAGCAATAGGCCAAAACCTTTGTAGTGTTATTGTTCCCACTCTAAAGGTAAGACCCGCACAAAGCTTTTTATCTTTTATTTGTAATTGTTTAGGCATAATAAATTCTAGAGATCAAAATTGTGTATGTCAAACATAACATTGCCAATCAGTTGCATCCTACATAGGTTTTTAGGTCCCTATGAGTTAATCATTTTTCTAATTTGCCCAATAAGTGGAGCATACTCTTGAACAGACAATCTACTAGTTAGTGTTGGCCACTATGAGCATAACCAATCGACGGTTGGAACTAGTTAGGAACCAAAACCGGTAGCTACCAAAGCGAATCTAAATACACCCTTGAATATTCGGGACCAAATCGAAACGGCCTAAAACTGGAACCGGTACGTTTGGTGGGAGATTGAGTACGTAGAACCGGAACCAATGGAACCACCCTGGAACCAGTCAAAATGACTGTTAATTTCCACCTTCTCTTATGAAAATTCAAAAATAATTCAAATCTGAAACCGAAACTGGTCAAGAATCGTACAGAATTAGTATTTTACCGATTCCGAAGCCAAATACACCCTTATGAACCAGAACCGGAACCGCCCGAAACCGGTTCCGAATCCTAATTCTCTTGTTCAGAACCGGAACCGGACTGGACTGGACCATGGCCACCATTACTACTACTATACAATAGATATGTTTGGTGACCCGCTTCATGGGTTACTCCTCAGACAACTTCTCTAACATTTTATATTTCTTTTATCCTCCGTATTACTCTAGTGGCTATAACAACTATCATCAAACGAACTCAATGACACCCTAAGATACCTCACATGTAAGTACCCCTTCATTGTTCATAACAATATTTTACTACATAACTTCTAGGTTTGTGGTATATGTTTAAGCTCTATTATTAAATTGTTGCCTAAGACATATCATAAGGTTATTTTCCAAGTTGTTTTTATTATTTTATATGAATTGCTATGGTTTATTTTGTAGAGTTTCTTATTTTTTTGCTTTAGAATTTCATATGATATACTATTTGTTTTCTATTCATTTTTAACTTCAACTATATTTTGTGTTCAGAGTCTAAAAAGCATTAAACCCTCATAGTCTAACTATTTATAAGGTTTCTTTTGGTTTAGGGCTATTTATAGGTTCAATGGTTGATACAATTAGATGGAGTAAAAGTGGTTTATTATGAAAGGCACTTTGGTTACGTAAATGTTGTACAGGAGCGTGAATACTGAATACATGTTTTCTCGGATGGAGAAATATTTAGAGGCTTTACAGTTATGTGTATTCAACGCTCCTCATATAATCTCATACTACAGTTAAGGTTCCCCACACTCTGAACTTAAGGCTTTCTTATGGTTTTTTGTGATTCATTAATTATGTTGCCATGTAAAAGCTACACAATAAGTCAATAATAGTAGAGTCACAGAAGTGGGTCAGGTGTTGCATCCTTCCAACCGCACGAGTGCTGCATAGAAGAAACTCCTCCCCGCGTCATGAAACTACTCTTTTATATCAATGCGGAGCGAAACCGTTAGTATCATTAACTTTTTTTGTTTAATATTAGCACTATCACATCTTATCTATGATGTTCATATTATTCTAACATAGAAAATGAATAAACATCATTTATATTAATGGTGGCCATCGGGTCCGGTTCTACCCGGAACCGATTGGAACCGAAACCGGCCGGGAACCGGTGGGAACCGGAACCGAACCGCCTCAGCCGGTTCCGAATACGAATACATGTTTTGAGATTCAGCCCCGAACCGGGCCCGGAACCGGAACCGCCTGGAACCGTCATCAGATTCAGAACCGGGAACCGGAACTGGTGGAACCGCCCCAGAACCGGTTGAAGTTACTGTTGGGTTTTTAAAATGTAACCTCTTAGTAGTTGTACCATTTTTCCTTATTAGGGTTTTCGCAATGGGTTTTTACCTAATAAGGTTTGAATGAGGCAGTGAATCATATAATAAAATTCTCTTTGTTCCTTATTTTTTATAAATTTAATAAAAATTCTCAAGTCTTTGTTTCTTACACATTTAAGATTATAAACTTGAAGAATAACCTATCTAGGATGAAAAGAGCAACGTGTGCACTCAAACGGATCTCAAATCGGAGCTAAAACGAAGCAACTGGAGTCGATCGAATCTTTCCGGAACCGCTCTGGAACCGGTCGGAACCGATCAGAACCGGAACCGGTTTTTTGACCAAATCCGAAGTGAATCCAGATTTCAGAACCGGAACCGGAACCGCCCAGACCGGTTCCGAATACGAATACACATTTTTCGGAACCGGAACCGGACCCGTGGCCACCATTAATTTATATATAGCTTTGTGAATGCAGTTTCTTTAATTAAATAAGGAGTATATGTATTGAGAAACATATATTGAGAACTATATATGCAGTTAATATGTTAAGAAACGCATTAGTATTGTATAGTTAAATAGCTATTGGTATATTAAAATATTAATTAATCATTGTAATGATTAGGTGAATATTTTGTGTGTTCATCAATTAAAAATTTCTTTTCTTTATATAAACTAATATCATATTAGTAACTATACACAAAAAGTAATTATCATTTTATGTTTTCATATTTTTATATTACTATTTATTATATATTGATTCATCATCTCTAGAATAATGTTTTGGAAAATTTCATGAAATTCCACTATATTTTGTGCTAATTCATGAAATTTCACTATACAAAAAAGAAAGTCACAAAATGTCACTATATTTTCGTAAAAATTCTTGAAATGCCACTATAGTCATTGACCAGATGGAAAAAAGACAAAAATACCCCTACTAGTTAACAAAGTACTTTTAATGTTCACAATATGTCTCTAAGTGTTCAAAAATTCACAAAAAATACAAAATACAATAAAAAAATAATATATAAAAATTCATAATGGCAGCTACAAGTTGGTTAGCTATCAAAAGTCACGTGTTCCAATCCTTCACAATCAATACATTAAAATGTCCACACTGACTCGATAGTTTTTTAAGGTTTGTGGTTTAGACCCTAAAAATACTTTCGACATTTTAATATTTCCTAGGGTGGTTTTTGGGGTGGGTTTGTGGTGTAGGGTAATCTTTTTTAACTAAGTCTATACTTTATAATGTCGCAACTGACTCGGCAATAAGCCTTCGACGTTTTTTTAGCTTTTCTAGGGTGGTTTTTTGGGTGGGTTTGTGGTGTAGGGTAATCTTTTTTTTATTCATTCTATTCTTTATAATGCCGACACTGACTTGACAGTTTTTTAGGGTTTGTGGTTCAGGGATTAGGGTACCCAAATCCCTTCACTACAAACCCTAAAAATGCCTTCAACGTTTTAATATTTTCTAGGGTGGATTTTGTGGTGGGTTTGTGGTGTAGATAATATTAGCCATGGTTGTATATTGTTAGTATATAAAAGCTACTTGATATCAATTGTTTAAATTATTAAATGAATTGCCTTGAATGGCACTAAGTACGTATTGTCTTGGTTTTAAATGCGTGACGCGCTCCGATGCAATGAGGTTCTAGAAGCGATACGTGATACATGAAGCGTCGATGCGATTGTTGGCACTAAGTACATATTGTCTGGGTTTTAAATGCGTGATGCGCTCCAATGCGATAAGGTTCTAGAAGCGATGTGTGATGCATGAAGCGTCGATGCGAGCGCATCTCGTTTGTGATGCGATGTATGCTAAAAACCACTTATAATTTTTTGTATACTACATTTTGTAGATATAAAGTAATATTTTGACATAATTGAATAAAAACATCCAAACACAAGTCTAAAGTAATCAAGTGTCAAAGTATCCAATCAAATTGATGTCATTTTAATAAATGATTCATTTTAAAATAAAAAAATGAAGCCAAACACGCCTTAGCCTCAATAGCGCATCAGGCTCGCATCGGAGCGCATCCTCGCATCAGAGCGCACCGGGGCGCATCACGGCCGCATCCCCAATATCACCGCCTCGCGGCCACCGATGTGTTTCACCCCTCGCATCGCCTCCAAAACGCATCAGGAGCGCCGGATGCGCACATTTTAATACCAAGCATATTGTCCAAAAAATTTGAGCATGTATTGAGTAATATTTTCAGGTATATGTATGAGTTACAATCTATTATTTATTAGTTTCAGAATTATATGTCATTCATACGGTTATAAATATGCCATAAGTTTACATAATACTAGCCATGATTTCATATCATTAATATGTAAAAACTACTCAATTCATTTTTAACTTCCCAAATAATAGGTTAACCATTAACGATTGACCGGTTAACTGATTACGAATGATAAGTTAACTATTTACATGTGACAGGTTAACCATTTACATGCAACAGGTTAACCATTTATGATCGACAGGTTAACCATTTACATGTGACAGGTTAACCATTTACATGCGACATGTTACCCATTTATGATTGACAGGTAAACCATTTACATGCGACAGGTTAACAATTTACATGCGACAAGTTAACCATTTACATGCGACAGGTTAACCATTTATGATTGTCAGTTAACCATTTACATGCGATAGGTTAACCATTTACATGCGACTGGTTAACTATTTACATGCGATAGGTTAACCATTTTCGATTAACAGGTTAATCATTTACATGCGACAAGTTAACCATTTACATGTGACAGGTTAACCATTTACATGCGACAGGTTAACCATTTATATGCAACAGGTTAACCATTTATATGCGACAGGTTAACCATTTACATGCGACAGGTTAACCATTTATGATTGACATTTACATGTGACAGGTTAACGAATTTCAAGCAACATTTACCAGCATTTAAGATTGACAGAAATGACAGGTTTACAAAATACAAATGACAAGTTAACGAAACATGAATGACAAGTTAACGAAATACAATTGACAGGTTAACGAAATACAAGTCACAGGTTAATGAAACACAAATGACTGGTTAACGAAATACAACGATAGGTTAGTGAAATACAAATGACAGGTTAACTAAACAAGAATGACAGGTTAACGAATAACAAGCGATAGGTTAACGAATAACAAACGATAAGTTAACGAAATACAAGTCACATAAAACATTTCTTCTTTTGACATTTATCATGTTAGCTTTGATACAACTGTAAATCAGTTTTTCTTATACAAAATTCCATATTCTTACAGTATTTTTCTGGTTGTTGTATGTGTAAAAACTAAGACGAATAGCATATATAGTAATCTCCAAGAGGTTTCACAATCCGAACAATGTCCAACCTTAGCTCAAAGATTCACCATGAAAGAACTTTTATAGCTGCAACCACCAATTGCATTGGTATTTATAGTCACGTGGAAAGCAACGCGGATAAGCTCCTTCAGATTTGTAACTTTATAAAAACATTCAGATTTTACACCAAGAACTATGGACATGTTTCAATTATTCACAATCAACATCTACATAGTTCAACGTAACTTTACATTTGCCCTATGAGATAGTGTTTAAAGTCTTTATGAATCTCTTTAAATTTTTTTCATATTAATATAGATTTCTTTCTTAAAATGTTATTCTCTCCGTTCAACAATATATGTCATTTTAGAAACTTGCACACTTACTAAGGAAAGTAGAAAAATGACACATGTACCCCTACTTTTTACTTTTTCATCTAGATAATAATTACTTCTTTGTTGAATAGTAGGGTTAAAAGTGGAAAAAGTGTGTCAAAAGGCTCAAATGACATATATTTTTGAACAAGAATCACATCCTAAAACAATAGATATTAATTAACACAAGGAGTATTATAATATTTTAAAACTATCTTAACATAAATAGATATTAATAAATAATTATGATTAAAAAGTATATTTATTTCCTTTTTATACTTACATTAAAGAGCTTAAAAACATATTAATTCAAACCTTATGCGATTACTTTAGTAAAACATATAGTAAAATTATCCAATATTATTTATATGGTATAAACTATATTCTACAAATTTTTGTCGTAAAATTATAATCTAATAATAACTACACAGTATTATGTCTACATAATAAAAGTAAAAAAATTAAGAATTTTAAAAATAATATTAATCCTATTATAATTAAGAGGCTCACCTAATAAAGTGGTATCATTAAAATACTAAATGTGAATATTGTAAAAAAACACGTATCATTGATGACGAATTAACAATATGTATTGAATTCTCATTTTTAGATTCTAAGCAGAGTGCAATTATTTTGTCGTTTAGCATAACTCCTGCAGCACATGAACTCCTCTCTAGAGTCACAAGCAAGTAGACATCGCGAAAATTCTAAGCATGGCAAAAATTCTAAGCAAGGCCCCCCAAGTCTCCGCCAATCAAAGTGGAAAATAAGTAGTAATATTAAAATTTTCTCCAAAAAAAATGTAGCACGATTCACAATGTAACAGATAATTAAACGGTTGATTTGATTTGCGCCTCTGAAAGTTTCTCCATATATAAATGGATAGTCAAGAGGGGGAAAAACGACAAGCAAACGAACGAACCCGGCCGAAAAGCCTGGGTCTGTGGTTTAGAAGCGAGCTGCTTTGTAGGGAGAATCCAGTTCTCATGGCAAGCAGATAGATGCAGTTTTCTATGGTCACATGAACTAGTACTATCTGTGGTCCACAGTCCTTATACTTCGCTTTTAATTAAATATACCAATTTCATGGCCATGTGCAGTAGTACCATCTGCTTGCTTCTATTATCTTTTCGAAAAAGCGCATCTCAGCTTAGGTGACAGACATGAGCATCAATACCATCTTCTTATCCGAACCAAAGATGAAGACGAATACTCAAAAGAACCATATCAAAATTCACAAAAACTGAATAGACGTTGGCACTGCAATATGCTAGCTACCACAAACAGATAGGGTTTTGTATGAATTTACTTCTATCAAACAGTATGTATGTATCAAGGGCAAACTAAAAGAAATATTATTGATCTCTGAAGTAGCTAGATAACCCTGTATACAGTATTGATCTCTGTGTTTCTGATTCTTCATTGTGTGTACATACTGAACGCTTGTTGATGTGTGTGTATCTGTGTAGAAAAAGCTAAAGACTGAAAGAATCAAAGTCTGATCATTGCGCAATTCAATATTTACCCAGATCTTCCAACATGTTTAAGGTTATATATATGTTAAACTTGATTTAACGCAACAGAACTTTCTTTATTACTCAAGCTCGGGAAGAGAGAACAGAGATCATTCTTGATTATGTTTATTAGAGACAGAGAAGATGATTAAGAAACAATCAAAAGAAAACGGGGTATATATGCACCGTGACTAAAGGTCACGTGACTGACTAAAATACAGCATGTAAAGGAGACCTAGGTTACACACTATAAACGTACATATAATATGTCCTAGATACAACCTATTCCAACACCCCCCCCCTCAAAAAGTACATCTCTTTGCGTGTGGGAAGAGCAGAAGAATGTGCTTTTTGTTTCCTGCACAGATAATCCTTTGCGCTGCAAACCTGCAAAAAAGAGAAGAAAAAAAACTACCTTTTCCCGGTTTCATGCAAACCCAAACTATCAAAAGAATTA
This sequence comes from Limonium bicolor, assembly GCA_023374045.1. Lineage (NCBI taxonomy): Eukaryota > Viridiplantae > Streptophyta > Magnoliopsida > Caryophyllales > Plumbaginaceae > Limonium > Limonium bicolor. The sequence goes on along the minus strand of JAIOTZ010001658.1, from coordinate 12,868 downwards.
TGGTAACTTTTACCTGTAAGTGATTTGGTCATCATATCTGCCAATTGATGTGTGCTAGGAACGTATTGGACTTGAATAAGTCCTCCCTGCAACTTTTCACGCACGAAATGACAATCCAATTCTATATGTTTGGTGCGTTCGTGAGAAACGGGATTCCTAGCAATGTGTATAGCTGCTAGGTTATCACATTTGAGTGGTATGGGGACGATGTCGGGAATGCCAATTTCATCTAGAAGTCTACTCAACCAGCTGAGTTCCCCGGTGACTTGCCGCATGGCTTTATATTCTGCTTCTGCAGAGGATAGAGCAACGGTGGTTTGTTTCTTAGATTTCCAACTAAGGGGGGAGTCACCTAAGAGGATGTAATAGCCGGATATGGACCTTCGTGTGATTGGGCAGGAAGCCCAATCAGAATCACAATAGGCTTCGAGTTTGTACTTGGGTTCCTTGTTGAAAAACAGCCCAAATCCCGAGGTTCCTTTGACATATGAAAGGGTGTGGAGAGCGGCTCTCATATGTTCTGTGGTGGGTGTCTGAAGGAATTGGCTTAGGAATTGGACCGCATAACATATGTCGGGCCTGGTATTGGTAAGGAAATTCAATTTACCTACAAGGCACCTATATGTTGTGGGGTTTGGGAGTTTGGAACCACTATCTTCATTGAGTTTTAAATTGACTGGGAGAGGAGAGACTGAGGGCTTGATGCTTTGAGCATCGAAGTCATGGAGGATTTGGTTTATATAACGTTGTTGTGACATGATCATGCCGTTGTTGGTTTCTAGGAATTCCATCCCGAGGAAAAAGTTTAATCTTCCAAGATCTTTGATTTTAAATTCCTTGTTTAGTTGGTTTTTGAGAAATTTTACTTCGTTGGTGTCATTTCCAACTACTAGGATGTCATCAACGTAAACTCCCAACAAGGTAATGCTGTTTTTCTTGTTCTTTACAAACAAGGAGTGGTCATTTTTAGAATGGTGGAATCCTAGTTTCTGCAAAAAATCCGCAAGCTTCTCGTACCACTGACGAGAGGCTTGTTTCAAACCGTAGAGGGATTTGTGTAATTTGCACACTTTGTTGTCTCCACTAACCTTTAGACCTTCGGGGATGGTCATGTAAACGTCTTCGTGGAGATCTCCGTGAAGGAAGGCGTTATTGACATCCAACTGGTCTAAGATCCATCCCTTCTTGATTCCCATTATTATAAGGGCTCGCACGGTGGTTAACTTGACTACGGGAGAGAAGGTTTCTTCGTAGTCGAGACCTTGTTTTTGTGTAAATCACTCACAACAAGTCTAGCTTTGAATCTTTCTATGTCCCCATTGGCTTTGAGTTTCACCTTGTAGATCCATTTGCAACTGATGGGACGTTTTCCCTTAGGAAGGTCCACGATGGTCCAAGTCTTGTTTTGTTTTAGGGCCTCGAATTCTTCGGCCATAGCTTGGGTCCATTTGGGATCCTTACTTGCTGTCTTGTAGCTGGAGGGTTCCTTAAGGCCATGAAGTTGGGACAGGAGTTTGTTGGTGTTTTGATGGAGGGAGCATGAGAGGATTGTGTTGTTGGGTATGTGATCTGTGAGGGTAGTGGGACTGATTTGGTGATGATGATGAGAGTTGGTGTTTTCGAGTCTTTGTGTGAGGGTGGAAGAGAAAAGATCTTGGCTAAAGCTGGTAGAGACCACGTAATCATCATATTTGGAGGGGAATTTATGTTCTCGGGTGGATCTCCTTGGTGGTGTGATTTGTATGGGGTTTACTTCTGCATCCGTGGAGGGATCAATATCTATGGAAGCATGGTTTGTGTCTAGGGTGGTAGTCTGAGGATGACAATCTTCTCTTATCCCAGAATGCTGGGACGTGCAAGTGTCATCCTCAACTGCGTTATTGAGATAAGGAGAAGGAGGGAAGATATCAGGGTAGTGTTGACTTTTGTCTAGAACATCTGTCCATTTTTTGTCGGTTAAAGGGTAAATGTTCTCGAAGAAGGTTATGTCACGGGTGATTTTGAGCTGCTTGTCCTCTAGGGTGAGGACTTTGTACCCCTTTGTATGTTTGGCATTTCCAATGTATACACAAGGAGATGCGCGGGGGTCTAATTTTCCTTTGTTTGGTTCTATGTTGGTCATGTAGCAAAGACAACCGAAGCTTTTGATTTCGTTGTAATTTGGTTTTATGCCATAAAGTTTCTCAAAAGGGGTTAAGTTTTGTATGGCTTTGCTCGGTATCCTATTTATCAAATGTGCCGCATGTTCCACACAATGACCCCAAAACTGGTTTTCTAAACCCGATTGATAAAGGAGGGCTCTTGCAATATCCATAAGGTTGCCTTGTTTCCTTTCCACAACCCCGTTTTGTTGGGGAGTGTGTGGGCAACTTGTTTGGTGGATTATGCCTTTTTGAGCAAAGTATATATTTCCTTCTTGAGATTTTCCCAATTCTCGCGCATTGTCGCTTCGTATAACCTTAATGTGTTTATTCATTTGGTTTTCAACAAGACTGGTAAAGGTTTTAATGTGATTCATGGCTTCAGATTTTAACTTGAGAAGGATGACCCAAGTAGCTCTAGTATGGTCGTCTACAAGGGTGAGAAAATACCTATACCCATCTAAGGTTTCTGTCCTCATGGGACCACAAATGTCAACATGCACAAGTTCAAAAGGTTCTGCGGTTTTAATATTAGAAGCTGGAAATTTTAATCGCTTGGCTTTAGACTTGTAACAGATTGTGCATGGTAAAAGATCATTGTTCAGATGGTTAGAAACATGAATGTCTATTATTTTGTTCATTCTTTTCAGGGATAAGTGTCCCAATCTATTATGCCACAGAACAATATTATGTGGCTGTTCAACAACACATGGTTCTACATTGACATTCATACAGACAGAGGCACATTCTTTTCTCAATATAAAATCACACAAACTTTCTATATCAACTATATAGAGGCCACTAATTTGCCTTCCAATTTGCTGTGAAAAATCGCCCCTAGATTCCTGCAAGATGCAAATGTTTCCATGGAAAACAACAGATACATTCAAGTCCTCTATCAGCCTAGAAACTGAAATTATGTTGAACAGAAAAGATGGAACAAGCATAATATTCTTTATGCAGATTTTTCCATTCACACATAAATTAGCAACAGCATCCACACATTTCTTGTTTCCATCTGGAAGAGTTATATCCCTTGGCTTTCCGAGATTTATGCAATCAGCAAGCAAGTTTTTATTTCCACTAACATGCTCAGTAGCACCAGAGTCGAGAATCCACAGGTTTTTCAATTCACAGATCATGGAATTAGTGTTAGAAACTAGACATGGCAGAGAGGTAAACAAAGTTTTTGAATTACCTGAAAAATCTCCGAAGCTTGTCTGTTTACTAGATCCACCGAGATCCTTCTGTTGTTGTAGAAACACGACCAACTGCTGGAGCTAGTCTGAGCTGAAACCTTTTACTGGTGAAGCTTGAACTGTGTCGTCGCCCTTCATGTTCGATTTTTCTTGATCTGTGACTATGGACCCAATCTTGACATCTTTGTTCTTCCTGGTGTCGTTGCTTGGAAATCCTATAAGCCACCAGCAATCGCTGCGGGTGTGACCTATTTTGCCGCAGTTCGAACATTTGGGGGCGTCTTTCTTCGACCCATTGGTGTTCTTGTTAGCATCTGCCTTGTCGAAGCTTCTGTAATTTGTTGTTCCGCTTGCAGATTTCTGTTTATTAAAGGAATTTCCTCTTCCTTTTGCGAAAAGGGCTACTGACTGATCGGGTTCATCTCTGAGGTCGGTGTTCTCCCTCGTCTGTTCTTCTTGGATGATTAAAGAATATATCTCATCCAGAGTAGGGATCTGACTCTTCGCCATTATCTGCCCACGAAGCTGCGAGTATGGTTTACTCAGGCCCATCAAGAAATGTACAATCTCTTCTTCCGCTTGACGTTTTTCTTGTTTTTCGCCAGATTTGCAAGAGAGACAGCAGTCACAGGTTTCGATCGGTCTAGCTAGGTTATACTGAGCCCAAACCTCTTTAGATTTCATGAAATAGTTGGTAATTGTATCGTTACCTTGCTTCAAATTGACGATCTGGGACTTAATGTTGTGGAGCGTCGCCAGATTGTGCTTCTCGAAGCGCTTGCACAACCAGTCCCAAATTTGTTTGGGGTCACTGGTGTACATAACACTACGCGCGATGTTGGGAGCAAGGGATGAGATAATCCATGTGACTACTAAAGATCTAGCCCGTTTCCATACCCCCATGCGTATGGTGTCTCCAGCGTCGGGTTGTTTGATGCTCCCATCGATAAAGCCGATTTTGTTTTTGGCTATCAGGGCTTCTTGCATCGTCCATTTCCACGCCTGGAAACCTTTGCCGCCGGTGAACTTGGTTGCTAGGGCTTGATCGGTTTGTTCTGTGGAGGCGACGAATAAGGGGTCTGTCTGGTCGATTGTGGTGCTGGTCTTTCCGGCGTTGGCTTCTGGTTTCTTTCCCTGAGGATCATCCATCTTTGTTTATCGATGATAGAGTAGTGCTCTTGATACCATGTTAAACTTGATTTAACGCAACAGAACTTTCTTTATTACTCAAGCTCGGGAAGAGAGAACAGAGATCATTCTTGATTATGTTTATTAGAGACAGAGAAGATGATTAAGAAACAATCAAAAGAAAACGGGGTATATATGCACCGTGACTAAAGGTCACGTGACTGACTAAAATACAGCATGTAAAGGAGACCTAGGTTACACACTATAAACGTACATATAATATGTCCTAGATACAACCTATTCCAACAATATATCAACTGTTTAGCGTCAAACATTCTTGCGGTAAACCAAACTCCCTCTTTGTGTAATTGACTTGCTTCCGCCATGGATCGCTGTGCAACTTATAATGCAAGACCTAACCATTGCCATTTTAACCAAACTTCATTGTTTTGGGGTTTATCACTAGTGAAAATTGGACCAAAATTTAGAAATCTTGAATGAGTTTTACCTGAATAAGAGTGGTGAAGGCGTCATCTTCACTCAGCTGTGATAGCTCCTTGGCCAAATCATCATCCTCACGCCCTTCTTTTCGCTGTCTCTCAACCTCTAGCATCATGGAGTCACGATAGAAGAAGCGTTGCCAGATCTTCTCAACATTTGCTAGCTTTGATTGTATTTCTGTCTTATTAATTCCCTAATTAAGATGAACAACATCCATAACAACAACTCAGACCAAATCATTTAGACGGTTCGGTTCAACTTAGAACAGGAAAAGAAGATATATACCCTGAGTATCTTAATCAAGTTGGGAATTTCATCTTCATTCACCCGAACAGCAAAACTATCAAAGTGGAGCACATTTTCATATGGAAGATAGATCCCGTCCTGACCACCATCCAAAACAAAGATGCATTTCACATATTGACAAGACTCGACTCGACTCAAGCTGTGTTTGCTTTCTCCACCTATCTCGAATGGAAAGCATGAATTCTAATAATGGTAAACAAACACTACCTGAATGATCACAGGAATGCAGCCATGGAGAATGCTGTCTTCCATTCTACCACTCCACCCATCACCAGGTAATACACCACAGAAAACAGAAGAAGCTAAATCTTCATGATAATTTTCAGAGCGAAGTGGGGTCACAATAACATCCGCCTGATGCTGTTTTCCAAGTTTTCCCTTCTTGTTAGGAGTTGAACCAAACTCTTCTGCAACTTTCTGCCTGATGCCCATGCTATATCTGCTTAATCAAACATCATTGTTAAACAACTTCAAATTCGTACGCTCATGCTGTCTAGTTCAGAGTATTAACTAGGAGATAGACATGCATGAACAGTAGATTAAACAGCACATTAACCAGATCTGAATTTCGTTTACAGCAGAAACTTACTGGACTTCTGGTCTCCCTCTCTCGTATGCTGGTCCCAAGTTTCCATTGAAGTAAAATAAGTTCTTCCTCTTCTCAAGAGGTCTGCAAAGAGACGACACATTTACAGAATGATGTTATGCCAGATCTGGTACAAAATGGGGAGAGAAACAATCTATTATCCTCAGAAAGCAAACAGAAAGAAATGGGAAGTTCACAATGTACCTAGTCCAGAGCTTGGACCTCAAAGAACCAGCATCAGGTTTTTTCCAAGCAGGAATTACCAGGTCTTTGCTGGGATCAAAGCATGAATGATTGCCTCTTCTTTCAGCTGATATTTGATCCCAGTTATCAAGCCAGTAAGCTGTTGTTGATGATTTATGCTTCGAATTTGAGTTGCCCCAGTGAACTAACATCATACTATTCCATATCTCTTTCGGTGCATAACAAGCGCCTTCATCCCATGAAAAGAACTGCCTTCAAAGGAAAACAAGTGTAATTATCTCAAGAGATGTAGTAGAAGCACCTCGAAGACTGTTAAGATTATCTAGAGAATGAGAGGAAACATCAAAAATCATTCTCCCTGACTTACCCAAATGTGATCTCTTCCGGAAGAACGATTCCAGTAGGGATATTGTGTAAGGATGTGATTATAAGCCTCCTTGTAGAAATCCAAAGTAAAAGAGCTCCTTAGGTTTTGGTGTTCCTGGATATACCACATGTACAGTAAATGCTCATTATCTGGAAACTCAACCTCGTCATACCATATAATGCAGATCAGATGAAAACAGAACTGTGTATGAGAAGAGTACCATCATGCTGAAGTAGGGTGCATCATCTGCACGGGTAATGATACAAGAATCAAGAACAGGAACAAAGAAGTAGTCTGCTTCTTCCCCATTTTGAGTTCGATGAGGACTTGCAAGAATGCTTTCATAGATTGCCAACTGCACAACAGCTGAGTTTCATATAATGCAAATTCAGGCATTTGATCCATGTAACTTTGACCTTTTTGACACCTACCTGAGCACCATATAGCTGATCAGTCCAGACTGTGGCATTGCTGTCATCATAGATCCTGTTTACGCAATGAAACTTGTAATGCCTTCCCTGCCATAACCGTAACAGGGATAAGATGAGCACTTTTTATTAAAAAAATGGGTTATAAATCTTTGTCTTATCCCAGACTGTGTTACCTCTAGCAGCAAGCTGTTGTATTCCGGGGGCAAGTCATAAACATATATCAAGGGGCGTTTCTTCTCAATGACAGCATTTAGCTTGACAGGGTTATCTATGGATTGATCAGCAGTATCTGGGATATAGAGCTGAGATGGACGAAGCCATTTAGGCCAGTCATTTATGGGAGAAAAAGCAGATGGAATGCTACAGTCAACTCCATACCAACTCTCCAGGCACTGCACACAGATAAATAGAACAAATTGAATCATAATCCATATACTCACCATAAACATACAGTACTACCAATACCATCAAATTGCTGTAATCTAATGAGATAGATGTATACTAGCAGTTCTGAGAACATGTTACCTCACAAAATCCACCTCGGCATTTACCATGGCCAGAGCACTGGTTTATGCAACTACATTGCAATGGAATTTCACAGAACCGTCCACCAAGGCAATCATATCTACAATCACAATCATCCTTCAACTTCATCTTTCCTGAATATCCATCCTCTGGGTCCACATTGCACCACCCTTCAAAACTATTGTTTGTTGTAAATACATCTAAATCACGTTTTGTCCAATCGGTCAAGGGACTACCACCAGGTTTGAGTATACTGAAGTATATACACAGGGAGCAGCTAATAAGACTATTGAAGAGGAACTAGAGAAGAAACATGAGATTGAGAAAAGTTGAATACATGAAGATACACATACTTCGATTTGAACCCACATGACTCCGGTAGAGGTCGCGCAGGGTACTTAGTTCCCGGTCCACAGAAGCACATTGCCCTTGTGTAATCACAATGGGCAGAACAGATTGACACAACCCATTTCCCATATGGTTGCTCAGGAGATCCAGGATAATTGCATTGCAGTTGAGCTCTCTCAGAGCAATCCTCCCCTGCACCATAGGGAGATAATTCAGTAATCAAATTTGACTTGGGAGTTTGGGAACAGTTCAACTAAATAACCCAAATGATATTTTTACTTCGCCGACTCAAATAATGTAACAAACTCAGTACTCAAAGAAGGAAACCCGTAAAAACTTAGGATAAGTAAAGAGAACATATTAGTACAAACCGTTAAACCCATGAAAGCATCTACATTGCCCCAGCTCAAGATTGCACACCCCTTGAGAAGTGCAATTATTTTTGCAGGCGTTCCCACTGATTTTCTGCAAGAAAAGCATCATCACTTGCTCAACAAGAACTCACATCCAGGTAAAATGGTCTTTTGAGATATTAAAAATCAAACTAAGAAAACAAACTGATCTTCAAATACCTCAGATACATTTACATCTTCAGCAACAGAATCACAAACAGAAAGCCACTGTCCAATCTCACGCCTCCAAGGAGCACCTCGGTAAGCCACGAACTCGTTTAAATCAGCTGGCAACTGATGATCTGTCTCTTGACTGAGCTGCAAACCATCTTCATTGGTCCCATTTGTCAATGACGATGAAGTCCAGAGTTGACTAGTACCAAAAAGGCTTCTTGAAAGTTTAGCTGAGTTGAGAATGTAATGAGCTACAGATACCAGGAGTACAAAAGATACAGCTGTGGTAGCCACCCGCTTGTACATGGGCGAGATGGAGATCATCATCTCAATCTCATACCTCTCTTAACAGCAAAAGTCTTGCGTGACCCTAATTCTCTTCTAGCATTCTCAAGTCTAGATGATCACAACAACAGAGATTGCCAGTAAGATCCGTGAAAAGCTAATTAGTGAAGCTACTACCAAAACATGGTCAACTTCATTACCAGTTGACTCCTAAGCCTACAACTTTCGTACACATAAGCGCTCAGAGATCATTTTAGTAATTTTTGAAAGCGAAACTTCGAAGAATCCATCAACAGATTACGGAATAGGTCAAATGCATGCAGGTGACAACTAACAACTTAAAAAGAAAGTACAGTGGAACTGCAATGAGGTCAATGAACGACTTAGATGTAGAGAATTGAGGTCAGCTAACCATTGTCAACAGTTTGCAGCAACAAGCCGAATCATATAAAACACATACAAGTCAAGAACAAGTATTATTCATGGGACTCATTATATAATACGCAAACGCGGTTGATAAAAGGAACCCACGACAACAAAACGATTAAGGAAGATGATTGGTCTGCACTGTAAGGGGGGGGGGGGGGGGGGGGGGGGGGGGGGGGGGGGGGGTTGAGGAAATATTATATATCTCTTGTAGTTAGATATTAAAGTCAGACCCTGACCTCAATCACCCGATGATTCGACAGCGTGAGGTGTGCACCCCACGACGAACTGGGACGGATAAAGAATTCTTTGGAGACAAAACTGAAGCTCCAACAAGATGAGAAGGTGCGTGAGTTGAAGCAATTTTCTAAAACTAAGCTTTAGCGAGTTTAACTGCTGCATGTCACATTGAAATTGGTCTGCCATATCCCCACTTCCTAAAAGGGAGGGAGTAAAATGGGAAGATGAAGATGCAGCTCCGTCTGGGACATGATTTTTGACTTTTGACCTTTGACCCTCGACTCTTGTAATAAAGGATGAAGTTGGGAGAAAGATTCATCCGGGAAAGACAACGAGGGAGATTGAATTAAATTTTTGGAAGCAGTACACCGACAACTACAAGCGTCAAACTCGTTGACACGACTGGCAAAATTAAATTGTAGCGTGTAACCGGTAATTTGGCTTATGTTACCGTTGTATTTAAAATATCATCAATCTAATCCAACCAAAAAATGGATGAGTTAGAAAATCATTATCTTAATTTAATTCATTTAAAATTTTTCAACTCTACCCCAACCCATCCAATCTATTTTTTTAGCATACAATAATTCATTGCGAGCTGACACACTCTTTAGGATGAAACAAAAAGAAGAGAGGTAATCTTACTTGATCAACCCAACTTTAAGCGAACTCCATGTTATGCGAAGAATCTAAAGTAGTGCACCAATTTCTCATGAATAGAATAACTTGTACTTTTTTCATAAGTTTATTTTTATCAATCTGGGCCTAAAGCCCTACCACTGTTGAGGAGGAATCCTATATATATGCACATGATTCTAATACCCTAATAATAAAAAGGGGAACAAAATCTTCATTATGCATTAGTAAAATATACTAATTAAAGATAAATCTTCTAAAGTTTTAAATAGTTTATAAATTGACAACTCAAAGCCTCAAACTATGACCGAGTTTTAAAATAATTACACCTATTTAAACTTAGGGCTCATGCCTTAGAAAAATACAATCACAATCATCTAATCACTACCAACAGTTGATGAAATTTTATGCATCACATTATCTACATTGCTAGCTTTAGAATTCACTAAGAGGTCTATAAATAAAATCCTACTTACAAAAAATAATATCACCTACTTTTGTTCACCCTTCTGGATAATCTACACATACCTATGTTCTCAAGAACGTAATGGCAGTGAGAATAAGAAAAACAAACCTTGGACAGAGATAAAGAGCGACATAGACATGAACAATTCAATGTGTGACTACGACTAATCTGATCTTTATTGGTGTTGTTGTTAATGCAAGCGATCTAATAGTTGTGTGACTATGACTAATCTATTCTTCTGTTGATGTTGTTGTTAATGCAGCGATCTAATCATTGTGCGCAGATCAGTTTAGTGGTGGTTTTGGTTTGTTTTTGTGGAAAGATGTGAAAGTTATTGTAAATAGAAGTGTAAATAGCTACAAACACATGATTTTTAGAATAATATATATATTATATAGAGATATATATATATATATATATATATATGAAAGTACTTCATATCTTACGGATACAGATTACAGTTGTAACTACAACTACACCCCAAAGAAACATCTTCTTGATGCTTCGCCTCATCTCTTCTTAATAGGAGTGTCCATCCGGTTAATTTGATTAACCGAAAACCAAATTTCAAAAAAAATTGATTTTCAGTTATTTCGGTTATAACCGATTAACTAAAATTCAGTACCAAATTAACCAAAACCGAAATAACCAAAAACCGAATTTTTTTTCTATCTATAACCGAAAACCGAATTAATTACAGTTAACCGTTATTATGGTTAACCGGAATTTTTAAAAGAGACTTACAGTTTTCATTAATATTTATATATTTAAATTTAATTTTAAAAAAATTCGGTTATCGGTTAATCGAAATATTATTTTCAATAACCGAAAACGAAACCGAAATAAAATTCGGTTAACCGAAATTTTAAAAAATGGTTATGAAAAACAGTTAAAAAAACAAAAAAAATCAGTTTTTGGTTATTACCGAATTAACCGAACCGAATGGACAGCCATATTCTTTAAGTTCTTTCTTTATCTCCTCCCTAATGATATTAATAAGATTCGCATCAGCTGCCATGCTCTCTTGATGTGGAACTTCAGAACGAGCAGATGCAGTAGTAGTAGTAGAGATAGAGCCTATCATAGCTGAGTACGATTTGGTGTAGCTAGCATGTCTTACCCTAGGATGAGGAGAATATTAATCTTGCATCACCGATGTCCACCACTTGAAAATATATCACATGCCCAGCAGTTATAGTATGTCCTTCCAACTTAAGTTTCTTTGTGGGGGAGGGTAAGGTTTGATGGGGCTCCACATTTGCAATGAATTGTTTGAAACTTTTCATTGATTGTAGTTGTAAACTAGGCTATGGCTTTAGTATGTTGTTTGTGTTTTGTTTACATGGTAAGAAGGTCTTTATATAGATAAAAAAGAGCTATTGGGCTCAAACTAATTGTTATAGTAAAAACGGGGGCATTTTGTGAACATATAAACTCAAATAATGGCATATTGTAAACATCAAAACCAAAATAGTGACATATTTTAAACTATAAAACCAAACAATGGTTTTGTGTATTTTTAAAAAAATAAAAAAATTACTGTTGCACAGTCGAATCAGCGCAATTAATTTTTTTTTTTAAATCAAACTTGCCGTCAGGAGTTTTTTGTCATTTACCAGAGAGACTTAACGACGAGACTAATGTCTGTTAGCGGACAGTGGCATTTTGTGAATCTCAAACTCAAATCATGGCATTTTATGAACAACTTTCCAAAAAGAAGTATATCGTGAATTACAAACTCAAATCATGGCATTTTGTGAATTTTCCCAAAAATCAAACTTCCCGTCAGGAGTATTTTTATCATTTACCAGAAAGACTTAATGGTGAGACTAACGTTTGTTAGCGGACAATGGCATTCTGTGAATTTCAAGCTCAAATCGTGATATTTTATGAACAACTTTCCAAAAAGGAGTATATCATGAATTACAAACTCAAATCATTGCACTTTGTGAATTTTCCTAAATTATAATATCCCCTATAAATTTTAACAAATTACAATGTTCATCCATGTAAATAAGGTGAAATCGAATATGTAGAACAATGTTTAACTTAAGAAACAACTTAGACAACGATACAAATTAAAACAAATCCTAAATAAACATTACATATCCCCCTCCCTGTGTTTGTATGAACAAGGAAAACAATCAAGATTAACTTTTTCGTTTTCCATGTCTATCCCCGTGCAAGAAAGATTGCCTATAAATTGAAAAAGAACAAATTCTCATTCCCTACTCTATATTACACAACTTTTATATTTTTGCAAATCTATTGTAATGTTTGTAAGCAAGTGTACACATAATTAGTTAAACTAACTTTCATCGATTTTTCCTCTTATTATGTGACCATTGTGAGGTTTAGATCTAAAATTTAAATAAACACTACATTATCTTTGGTATTTTATTGAGTAATAATTATATACAACCTCGTCCCGTGTGTGAAAAGTTACCTATGAATTGAAAGAAAGACATCATTCACTATATATTTTTACAAAATCTTTTTATTGTTGTAAGCAA